>JAQQSU010010990.1:0-12285 GCA_028627135.1 Pseudochirops cupreus | reverse complement strand
GAATCTAGAATCTAAAGTTCTATAATCAAATGTTAAAAATATATATGTGTGTGTATATATATATATATATACATATATATATATATGTATATTATTATTATTATTATTATTAACTACACCCAACTGAAACTTGAGATACACAGGCACTGTGGCTGGGAGATCCATCCTGCCCTGCTGAAAAGTCAGAGTGGTGAGGGGGAAAGACATAGGAGAGAATAGATCGGGGGAGAGGGGATACACTGGGATGGCTGTTTTGGGGTGGTGGGTAGGGGAAAGATGGGGAGAAAATTTGTAACTCAAAATTTCGTGGAAATGAATGATGTAAACTAAAAAAATTAAAAATTAAAAAATTTTTAAAAAATTAAAATTAAAAAAAATTAAAAAAAACAAAAACAAAAAAAGAAGATGAGATGGTATACTTAGCAAATCCTGGAGAATCACCTAAAACAACTACTTGAAATAATTAACAACTTTAGCAAAGTTGCAGAATATAAAATAAACCGTAGGTATCTCAATACACACACACACACACACACACACAGACACACAGATACACACACGCGCACACACATATTAGTAACGGAGCTGAGCAGCAAGAGATAGCAAGAAAAAAATCCATTTAAAATAATTGTAAACAATATAAAATATTTGTGAATCTACTGCCAAGACAAATTTAGGAACTATATGAACACAATTACAAAACACTATTCACACAAATAAAATCAGATGTAAATAATTGAGAAAATATCAGTTTCTCATGGGCAGGCCAAACCAATACAATAAAAAAGACAATTCTACCAAAATTAATTTTCTTGTTCAATGACATAGCAATCAAATTACCCAAAAAATATTTGTAGAGCCAGAAGAAATATGGACAAAATTCATTTGGAAGATCAAAATATCAAGAATATCAAGAGAATTAACTAATAAAAGTGGGAAAAAGGGGCCTATCCATATAAATGCTAAAACTATGTTATAAAGGAGAAATCATCAAAACTACTTGATACTGGCTAAGAAATAGAAGATAGATTAATGGAATAGGTAAGGTATGCAAGACATAGTTGTCAATAACTATAGTAATCTATTGTTTGATAAGCCCAAAGACACCAGCTTCTGGGATAAAAACTCACTCCTTGACAAAAACTGCTGGAAAAAAGAAAACTGGAAAATAGTATGGCAGAAACTGGGCATAGACCAGCAACTTACATCATAGGCAATGTAAGGTCAAAATGGGTAAAAATTTTACACATAAATGGTGATTAAATTAAACTAAAAGAGTTTTGAACCAATAAAACCAATGCAATCGATATCAGAAGGAAAGCAGAAAAACGGGAAACTTTTTTTTTTGGTGACTGTGTTTGTGATAAAGGCCTCATTTTTAAAACATATAGAGAACTGAGTCAAACTGATAATAATACAAGTCATTTCCCAATTGATAAGTTATCAAAGGATACGAACAGGCAGTTTTCTAATGAAGAAATTAAAGCTATCTATAGTCATATATAAATTGCTCTAATTTACTATTGATTAGAGAAATGCAAAATAAAACAACTCTGAAGTACTACCTCACACCTGTCAGATTGGCTAATATGAAAAAAAAGGAAAAAGATAAATACCAGAGATATGGAAAAACTGGGACACTAATGCATATTTGGTGGAGTTATGAATGGATCCAACTTTTCTGGAAAGCAATTTGGAACTATGCCCAATGGGCTTTAAAACTGTGCATACCTTTTGATCCTGCTATATCACTACTATTTCTGCATCCCAAAGAGATCATAAAAATGGGAAAAGCATCCATATGTGCGAAAAAAATATGTATCAGTGCTTTTTTTTATAGTTGTAAAGAACTGGAATTTGAGGGGATGCCCATCAGTTCTAGAATGGCTGAATGAGTTGTGGTGTATGAAAATAATGAAATATTTTTGTGCTATATAAAGTTATTTACAGGCAGATTTCAGAAAAACCTGAAAAGACTTACATGAACTGATGCTGAGTGAAGTGAGCAAAACCAGGAGAACATTGTACACAGTAACAACAATGTTGTATAATGACCAACTTTGACAGACCTATCTCATCTCAGCAATGCAATCATCTAATACAATTTTTAAAAACTCATGATGCAAAATTTTATCCATATCGAGAGAAAGAATTCTCTTTTCTCTCTCTTATCATTTTTTTTTCTTTCTGGTGATTTTTTTTTCCCTTTTCTTCTGATTCTTCTTTTGTAACATGACGAATGTAGAAATACATTTAATATGATTTTATATGTATTACCTATATCTAATGGCTTGCCATCTTGAGGATGGGGACGTTAGGGAGGGAGAGTGAGAAAAAAAAATTGGAACTCAAATCTTATAAAAGGAAAAGTTGAAAACTAGCTTTACATGTAAATGGAAAAAAATAAAATAAGTAGAAAAAATGAAATTAAAATTAAAAAGTATCATCAACTCCTTTTTATTAATTATATGCTAGCAGAGTTAATAAAATGATAAATTGCCTTGGGGAAAATAAATGTTTACTGACTGAATGACAAGATAATTCTATTAATATTCTCCATCTCTTAGCCCCAGAAATTTTCTCTTGTTGTCTCCCATGTCAGGAATGTTCTCCCTCCTCATCTCCAACTATTGACTTCCTTGCCTTCTTTTAAGTCCCAACTAAAATCTCACCTACAAAAAGACTTTCTCATCTTTATTCTATTGCCTTCCTTCTCTCAATTATTTCTTCTTTAACACACACACACTCATATATATGTACATACATACATACATACATACATATCTGTTGTTGTTATTGTTGTTGTCTACCTCATTGGAGTGTGAACTTCTTGAGGGCAGGAACTATCTTATGCCTCTTTTAGTACCCCTAGCACTTAACACAGTGTCAGATGTATAATAAATGCTTTATACATGTTGATAAATTGTTTAGTTATTAATGTTGACCAAAGCATGAAACAGAAAGACAGAGATTCACAAAAGTTATTTATCACTGATATAAGAAATGTTCTTTTCAATGTCCAAATGGAAAAGAGATTCCATATACATGTCAAATTTCTTCATATGTCCCTGTTTGGAAAGTATATTGTTTTTATTACATTAAACCTTGGGGCCTAGACTATTACGATGCCTCTACTAATCAATCTATAAACATTCAAATGAAGTAAAGCTAAGAATCACAAACAAAAGAATAGTTAAATAGATGAATAATGTCACTTGTTCAGAATATGCTTTGATACCAACTGGTCAGTAAATATATGTGGGAAAACTTATCAACAATCCAGCCAAGAATTGACTAATAGGAACAGTTAGCTTTATTACATTTAGAATATTGGTTCCTGTTTTTAAAGAATCTGATCTACTTCATGTTGTTGACATGCATCTTTTCTTAACCAATGTTATCCTGGTGGTGCTATATTGTTACATATCTGGGAATACCACAATTTCTTGGAAAAAAATCAAAGTCTTTGTGGGGAGGAAGGGGGTGTTGTATGTATGTTATGAGAGAGATAACCTGAAAGGAAACTGAGAGATAGAATTGATGGATATAAATAAGCCTATAGTGTCTTTCAAGGGTGATATATACTCTGAAGGTAAAAGGAGGAATATTACTGAGGTAAAGTACATTGGGGTTTTTTTTGTTTTGTTTTTAAATTTTATTTATTTATTTTACTCCAGTTACACGTAAAAACAGTTCTTAACATTCATTTATAAAACTTTGAATTCTAAATTCTCTCCCTTGCTCCCTCTTCATCCCCACTCCTCCCCCCATTGAGAAGGCCAGCAGTTCAATATAGGTTAGATATGCAAAAGCATGCAAAACATATCCAAAACAGGCACATTGTAACAGAAAACACATACAAAAGGGGAAAAAAATCAAGAAAAATACAGTTAAAAAAAAAAAGGTATGCTTCAGTCTATATTCAGACACCATTAGTTTTTTTTTTTTCCTCCCTTGTGGAGGTGGATAGCATTTTTTTATCTTAAGTCCTTTAGAGTTGTCTTAGATCATTGTAGTATTTAGAATAGCTAAGTCATTCACAGTCAATCATCTAACAATATTGCTGGTACTTAGTATACAGTGTATTTCACTTTGAATTAGCCCATGCAAGTCTGATAGCATCCTGCTCATGATTTCTTATATTGCAATAGTTTTCCATCATAATGACATACCACAAATTGTTCAGTCATACACTAATTGATGGAGATTCCCTCAACTTCCAATTCTTTGCCCCCAGAAATGAGCTGCCATAAATATCTTAGTACATATAGGTCCTTTTCTTTATATTTTTTTTGGGATATAAACTCAGTAGTGGTTATTGCTAAGTTGAAGAGGATACATGGTTTTATAGTCCTTTTGGCATAGTTCCAAATTTCTCTACAAAATGGCTGAATGAGTTGGCAACTCTATCAACAATGTATTAATGTCTTATTTTTCCACATCCCCTCCAAAGTTTATCATTGACCTTTTCTGTCCTATTAGCTAATCTAAAAGGTATGAGGTAGTACCTCAAAATCATTTTAATTTGCATTTCTCCAATCAATAGTGAGTTTGGCTATAGATATATCACCTGAAAACTTGATTATATCCTTTCATCATTTATCAGCTGAGGAATGGATTTTATTTTTATAAATTTGACTCAGTTTGAGAAATGAAGCATTTATCACAGAAACTTCCTTCAATTTTTCTTTGAAGAGTTACTATTGCTAACCATATTTCCCTTCATCTTATCCCCTCCTCCCTCATTTATTCTATTCTCTCCCACCTTTTACTCTGTCCCTCAAAAGTGTTTTCTTCTAACTACTCCTCCCCCAATCTGCCATCCCTTCCTTCACTCCTTTCCCTGCCTTCTCTTATCCCCTACACCTCCTATTTTCCTGTAGGGTAAAGAATCTTCCTAAGAGATTTTTCCATACCCAAATGAGTGAGTATTTTATACCCCCTGAGAGCCAATTTTGATGAGAGTAAGGTTCATTCACTCCCCCTTCCTCCCCTCCCCATTCTTTCCCTTATTGTAAAAGCTTTTTCTTGCCTCTCTTATAACAAATAATTTACCCCATTACACCTCTCCCTTTCTCTTTTTCTCAGTACATTCCTTTCTCACTCCTTAATTCTATTTTTTTAGATTTCATCACTTTATATTCAACTTATACCCATGCCCTCTGTCTGTATATATTCCTTCTAACTTCCCTAATAACGAGAAAGGTCTTATGAGTTACAAATATTATCTTCCCATGTAAGAACATAAAAAATATAACCTTTTTAAGTTCCTTATGATTTCCCTTTCCTATTTACTTTCTAATGCTTCTCTTGACTCTTGCATTTGAAAGTCAAAATTTCTATTCAACTCTGGTCTTTTCATCAAGGATGCTTGAAAGTTCTCTATCTTACTGAATAACCATTTGTTCCCCTCATGGCTTATAATCAGTTTTTCAAGGCAGGTGATTCTTGGTTGTAATCCTAGATCCTCAGCCCTCTTCAAGCCCTCTCATCCTATAATGTAGAAGCTGTTAAATCTTGGGTTATATTGACTGTGACTCCACCATAAATGAATTATTTCTTTCTCTCTGCTTGCAAATTTTCTCTTTGACCTGAGAACTCTGGAATGTTGATATAATATTCTTAGGAGTTGTAATTTTGAGATCTTTTCCAGCAAGTGATCAGTGAATTCTTTCAATGTCTCTCTTACCCTCTGGTTTTAGAATAATAGGGCAGTTTTCCTAGATATTTTCTTGAAAGATGACATCTAGGCTCTTTTTTGCCTCATGGCTACCAAGAAGTCCAATAATTTTAAAAATTATTTTCCACTTCAGTTATTTTCCCAGTGAGATATTTCATATTGTCTTCTATTTTCTTTTCATTCTTTTGTTTTTCTTTATTGTTTTTTGATTTCTCATAGTCATTGGCTTCCACTTGCTCCAATCCAATTTTTAAGGAATTATTTTCTTCAGGGAGCCTTTGGACCTCTTATTCCATTTGGCCAATTTTGCTTTTAAAGGCATTCTTTTCCTCATTTGCTTTTTGGATCTCTTTTACCATTTGACCTAGTTTGTTTTATAAGGTGTTATTTTCTTCAGCATTTTTTTGTGTGCCTCCTTTACCAAGCTGTTGACTCATTTGTCATTATTTTCTTCTATCACCCTCATTTCTCTTGTGATTTTTCCTCTACCTCTCTTCCTTGATTTTCAAAATCATTTTTCAGTTCTTCCATGGCCAGAAATCACTTCATTTTTTTCTTGGAGGCTTTGGATATAGGAACTTTCACTTTGTTTTCTTCCTCTGAGTTTGTGTTTTGATCTTTCCTGTCACCCTAGTAACTTTCTATGGTCAAGAGTGTTATTTTTTTTTTCTGTTGTTTGCTCATTTCTCCAGCCTATTACTTGACTTGTAACTGTTTGTTAAAATAAGAGTCTGCTTCTAGGGTGGAGGGTGTACTTTACCAACCTTCAGGGGTTTTGTGCAGCTGTTTTCAGAAATACTTCTAGGGACCTGTAAATTTTCAGTTCTTCCAAGGTGATATGATCTAAGGAGAAGGGTTTACTCCTCTCCTGGCCTGTGCTTTGGTTCTGTGAGCAATAACAAGCACTCTCCCTCCCTAGAACTGTGAATAAGGTTCCCCCTCCACCGCTTCTGCAAGTTCTGCTATACTAGTCCCACTCTTTGCTCTGCGACTGCCACCCAGCACTGAGACCCAAACCTAAGTGTAGGCAAAGCAACAAATTCCTACCTCAGTGCAAACAAAAAGACCTCTATAGTCTCCCTCTTGCCAGTTCTTTGACTCCCCTTATTGTCTGTGGGCTGAGAGTTCTGGAAGCAGCCACTACTACTGCTGCTGATGATTCAGTCACTCCCAAGGCCTACTCTGGGGCTGCTGGAGCTGTGGTTGTGCTGGCCACCCCTGCACTGAACTATGCTCCACTCCCACCCAGGTAGGATAGATCCTTTGTCCTGATCTTTCAAGTTGCCTTTGGCATCTGTGTATTAAGAGGTCTGGAAACTCTCATTGCTGCTACTAACTCAGTTGACACAAGGCCTGTTTTGGGTTTTTTGTGTCCCCACTCTGCACTGCAGTGACTTGTGCTGGGCTGTGCTCCTCTCCAATCCTGAAGCAACAAATATTTCCTTTAGATCTTCCAAATTGCCTTGGGCTGAAAATTTGCTTCACTCCATCTTTTTGTGAGTTCTACTGCTCCAGAATTTGTTTAGAGCAGATCAGTACAACATGCAGCCCATGAACCACCCCTGACCTGTCAAAGGATTTCAGGCAGCCTGTGAAAAATGTAGGATTGCCACTGTGTACTCTCTCCTGTTTGTCATGTGCCCCATGCCAACCAATTATTGTCAGTCTGTCTCTAGTCTAACCTATCAGCAGCCTGAGGGAGCTTAGTCTATTTTAAATTTGTCCTCTACCTACTGCCAAGCTGTGCAGATCCAGTTTAGAGTCAGATTTTGAAGGTATTTGGAAAGTTCTTGGAGAGAGTTCAGCAGAGTCATTGCTTTATTCTGCCATCTTGGCTCTGCCTCCAGCTCATTTATTGATACAAGAATGGTCATTTGGCTGTCTTTCTTAGAACAAAGACCAAAAAAGTACATTTAGAAAAAGAGAGAGGCCAGTCATGTGATTAGATTGAGAGATAGCAAATTGGCAGTTCAATTGTTTCACTCCTTTCCTTGAAACACTAAAAGATTTAGATGAAGTTTCCCCAGCATATCTAATGTTTCATCTGTGGGAGGATCTACAGAAGAACACAGATAAAAATGTACAGGAAGGGAAAGCATGGATGGGGTGAAATATGCACCAATGCAGAAAGTATTCAAATGAATTAAATAACAAAGAGTTAAAGAAGATAAGTCATCATCAAACTCCATTGGTTTTACTACCTGTTTCTATTTTTCCTCTTAGATATATGTTTATAGTTTATATTTGATTGTATTCTCTTTCTGTGGAATCCATTAACTCTTTCTGGTATCTATTTCATAGCTAAATGTGTGAATTACTTCTCTTCTACATACTTTTTCAGGTCCACTCACAAAATAGAAAATTTCTAAGCCAATTGGATTCCTCTTCCAAAGCTAGTAGATTTCAGAGTTCTTGTTTCTGATTTATGATAAAGAAATAAAGAGAAAGAAGGAAGGAAGGAAGGAAGGAAGGAAGGAAGGAAGGAAGGAAGGAAGGAAAGAAAAAAGGAAGGAAGGAAGGAAGGAAGAAAAAAGAAAGACAAAGGGAGGGCAAAAAGAAAGAAGGAATGTAAAAAGGAAGAAATGAAGGAGAGAAGAAAGGAAAGAAAGAGAGTGGGTAGGAGGAAGGAAGGAAGAAAAAAGAAAGAAATGAAGAAAGAAAAAGGAGAAATAAGGAAAGAGAGAAAGAAGGAGATACAAGGATCTTTTGCCCATAAACACACAAAACTTCACGATTAATTTTTCCTGAGTCAGAAAATTTTTTTGAAGTGAGCATAAATTTCAAATAGCAAGAGCTGTTCTCCAGGATAGTACTCAAAACTTTTGATATTGGAATGCTTTCCTGAGCTTCTCTTCTTTTTTGAGGAGCACTTTTTAGACCCCAGGGACACCACGATGCTAGAGGACTTCACGGTGCTAGAGGAGTTTTCTGTGATTTACATAGTATATAAGATCCCTGATTGCAAAGGCAGCTTCATTTTTTATCTTTGTATCATTAACATGCATGGGACTTTTTAAACACTTGATAATTGCTTGATGATTCATTGGTATATATCCCCATACCATGTAATGATTATTTAAATACTCAAATGCCTCCTACACTCCATGTGAATCAAAAATATTTTTCTACAAATATTTATTATTTATTTTCCTGTTTCTGAAAACACTAGAGACTTACCTTATTCTTGTAATATATAAATATTTCTTAAGGACATGTAATAGAAAACATTATTTGGGACCTGACCATTTAAAGACATTGCAGTTAGTTTATCCATATACCTCACAGAGAGAAGGGTGTTTTGTTAATTTATAGAAAGTCTATCAGAAGCTTTTGAACATGTCAGAAATCATTTAACCTCAATGCATAACAAAATTCCATCACAACCTTTTCCTGCAAATCACAAGATTTTTTTTTCTCATGTCAGTTTTCCTTCTATTATATTATTATAGCTGCATGTTCTTAAACCTACTGCCATTGACAGAGCTTGCTTGGAAGCCATGGCTGTGAAACCTAATAAAAGGAGGAAAACTGCCAGTAAAGAAGGGCAAAGTGACCTTTCTAAATGGAACTTCTCAAACAGATGCCACAGGCTCAGTAACATTTACCAAAGTTTCTTTAAAAGGGTATAATGCTATTGCTATGTCCAAAGACTTGAGGGAATTAACTGCATGAGTAAATTTTAACAAACTCAAGAATGCTACAGCAAGGAAGGGCTAGCTTCCAATTTGTACATCTCAGTCATGACTATGAGCATCATCTACCTTGAGCAATTGCTTCCTCCTTTTATGGATTAACATTTTTGGGGCTGCATGCCACTAGAGAGGAGTCAGGAATAGAACCCTCATATCTGAAGGGAATTGTAAATAATATGATATTCCATGGTGTAATCATTTGTTGATTTTAAGAAGGCATCCTTCCTAGTAGTGGCAGAAATAGTTAGACACAGGCTTAAAGATTTTCTCAGATGAGGAGTCTCTCTAGTTCATATCAAAAATTTTGGGGAGGCAGAGTGAAAATGGCAGAGTGAAAGCAGGAACTTGCTTGAACTCTAGCTCCAACCACCTCTAATATCTGTAAAAATTGACTCTAAAAAATTTTAGAGCTACACAATGGACAAGGTAACAAAGAGGAACATATCCCCCACTGAAGGCAGCCTGGAAGGCCAACAGGAAGGGTGTATCACACTAAGATGGGGGCAGACTGGTGCAGTCCCCCATGAGCCACAATGGCCCAGACCCATGGCACAGATCGACCATAACAAAGTTCAGGAGACTGATACATCAGAAGCTGGAGAGGTTTCCATACTTCTCAATCCATAAACAACAAAGAGAAAGTAAAATGTCAGTGGGAAACTTTGATGGAACTGTGTGAGAGAAGAGAGCTGTCTGGACCCTAACCACTGGATGGCAGAGGTGGCAGTGGCTGCAGCTGCTGCCATGTGGCTGCCTCCTGAGCTCAAGGCCTACAGATCATAGGGGGCAAAGCCACCACTCAGAGAGTAACTGCTCTTTTTTTTGACATGCTGGGATCTGGGTGGCAAACTTGGGTGGCAATCTTGGGGTGAGGAGGCCTAGCATTGCACAGCTTGTTGAGACTGTGGAGAGATAGTCATCCTCACAGTTCTGAGGAAGGTGCCCAAAAAAATCTCTGGCAGCAACAGTGCAAAATCCCAGAAATTTGGGACACAACACTCATCAGTCTGGAAGCAGAGTGCTAAAATGTCAAAGAGCTTAAAAGTCAAGTAGCTTGGCTGGCAAGATAAGGAAACAGAGGAAGTGTTATCAAAGAACAGAATCATATTTTGGTGACAAAGATGATCAAAACATAGAACCAGAAGAAGACAACAAAGGCGAAACTCCTGCATCAAAAACTTCCTCCCCCCAAAAAATATGGACTGATCACAGGCCATGGAGGAGCTCAAGAAGGATTTTTAAAATCAAGTAAAAGAAGTGGAGGAAAAATTGGGAAGAGAAATGAGAATGATGCAAGAAAATCATGAAAAGTGAGTCAACAGCCTGTTAAAAAGGAGCCCTAAAATACTGAAGAAAATAACACCTTAAAAAATGGACTAATTCAAATGGCAAAAGAGGACCAAAAAGCCAATGAGGAGAAGAATGCATTAAAAAGCAAACTGGCCAGATAGAAAAGGAATTTCAAAAAAAGTAACTGAAGAGAATAATTCCTTCAAAATTAGATTGGAGCAAATAGAAGCTAATGACTTTATGAGAAACCAAGATGTTATAAAACATAACCAAACAAATGAAAAAAATAGAAAGCAATGTGAAATATCTTATCGGAAAAAAAAATACACTGACCTGGAAAATAGACCCAGGAGAGATAATTTAAAAAATTTTGGACTACCTGAAAGCCATGATGAAAAAGATAGCTTAGACATCATCTTTCAAGAAATTATCAAGAAAATTGGTCCTGATATTCTAGAACCAGAGGGCAAAATAGAAATTGAAAGAATTCACCAAGAGCTCCTTGAAAAACGTACCAAAAAGAAAACTCCTAGGAATATTATAGTCAAATTCCAGAGTTCCCAGGTTGAGGAGAAAATATTACAAGCAGTCAAGAAGAAATAATTTGAGTATTGAGGAAACACAACCTGGATAACAGAAGATCTAGAAGCTTTTACATTAAGGGATCTAAGGGTTTTGAAAAAGATATTCTGAGGTCAAAGAAGTAGGATTAAAACCAAGAATCACCTATCCAGCAAAACTGAGTATAATACTTCAGGGAAAAATATGGACATTCAATGAAATAGAGGACTTTCAAGCATTCTTGATGAAAAGACCAGAGCTAAACAGAAAATTTGACTATTAAATGTAAGAAGCAAGAGAAGCATGAGAAGGTAAACAGGTAAAAGAAATAATTAGCAACTTATTAAAGTTGAACCTTTTACATTCCCACATGGAAAAAAAGATAATTATAACTCATGAGACTTTTCTCAGTGTGAAGATACTTAAGGGAATACACACATACACACATATGTATGTGTATATATGAGCCACAATGGCCCAGACCCATGGCACAGATCGGCCATAACAAAGTTATGGTATATATGATATATATATATATCAGTTTGTGTGTATACATGCAAACATATATGTGTATGTAGAGGAGGGTGTATGTGTGTATATCTGTGTTTTTATGTGTGTACATGTATACATAGACAGAGGGCACAGACTGAGTTGAATATGAAGGAACAATATCTAAAAATATAATTAAGAGGTGAGAGAGGAATATATTGGGAGAAGGAGAAAGGGAGAGATATAATAGGGTAAATTACCTCACATAAAAGAGGCAAGTGAAAACTGTTTCAATGGAGGAGTAGAGCAGGAAGGTGAAAGAGAATGAGTCAACCTTCTCTCACTGAATTTGGCTTAAGGAGGTAATAACATACACACTTGTTATGGGAATCTGAAGATCTTCCCTGCCCCTAGGCCCTCTGCTAAAGTGGCTACGTGACTCTGAGGACCCTTGGATATTTGAAAGTATACTCTGTTCCCTAATAGGCTGAATGTGGTCATGTGGAGCCTGTGGCGCCAGGCTTGTTTTCCAGGAATGCCCGTGCCTTGTAGCTTTGTGATTGGGCAGTGGGT
>JAQQSU010001099.1:0-15175 GCA_028627135.1 Pseudochirops cupreus | reverse complement strand
TGGGAAGAGAAATAAGAACGTTGCAGGAAAATCATGAAAAGAGAGTCAGCAGTATGACTGAAGAAATCAACACCCTAAAAAATAGATTAACTCAAATGACAAAAGATGCCCAAAAAGCCAATGAGGAGAAGAATGCCTTAAAAAGGAATCAGCCCTGAAAAGTCATCAGTCGATTAGCATTTATTAAGTGCCTACTAGGGGCCAGGCACTGTTTAAGTGCTGGGGATAAAAACAAAGGCAAAAGACAGTCCCTGTTCTCAAGGAGCTCCCAGCCTATGAGGGAATCAACATGAAAGCCACCATGTGCAAACTAGATATATACAGGACAACAGAACACCAGCATTAAAGGGGAGGGGGAAAGGTTCCTTGTAGAAAATGTCATTTTAGCTGGAACTTGAAAGAAGCCAGTGAAGTCAGAAGGTGCAGGTGCAAAGGGAGGATTTCTCAGACATAAAGAAGAGTGAGTAGAAATGCTGTGGAGATAAGAGCCTTGTTCAAGGACCAGCAAGGAGACCTGTGGTTCTGAATCACAGGGGTGGGTGGGGAAGTGTTAGGTATAAGAAGACTGGAAAGGTAAGAGGGGAATCAGGTTGTAAAAGTCTTTTTATTTCAAACACATGGTTTTAGATTGATCTTTTAGGTGATAAGAAACAACTGGAGTTTATTGAATAGGGGAGACGTGACAGAGTCAGATCTTTGCTTTGCAACTCAACAATGACTCCATCAAACAGTTGAGACATCAGATATTGCAATCCAGGATGCAACTTGTCCATTAGTGATGCTATACCAAAACTGACTGATAGGGGAAGGTTTGTAGCAACTACTTTACATTTGAATGTACTGGAACCAAGTTGGTAGAAAAGATGATGTTTCCTGTTTAAAAACTTGTCTTCAGTCTTTTTTCCCCCTTTTTGATAAATATCTCCTTCTAAAAGATCATTGGTTAACTGATATTGGGAAAAACAGTAGCTGTATATGGGAGAATGGGTGAAACACATAAGCTGGAGGGTGAGGACCAGTATTATAAAGAGGCCAGCTATGATCTCCTAAGGGTTATTATCTCCCTCAGGGGAACAGCAGCCAACATTCCTCTGGGGAGTCTACCTGCATTGACTGTGAGTTGGGACAGTAAGCCCAGAGCCTGTACTACAGATGGTTTTAGAAAATGTGATAGTTATCAAAAACATTTTGGTGTTTGAAAGCTGCTTTCAATATATTTCGAATTTTGAACAATTCCAGAAATCTGGAGTCTTTGGGATATTACGTGAATCACAAAGGCCTGTTTTTCTGAGATCCAGTTTTGGTGATGTCTATGTGGTTGGGGCCACAGAAGCTAAATAAAGAAAAGAAGGAACAATTATGAGGGGATAGAGGGAAACTCAAGAACAAAGAGTCAGCAAACAAGGAAGCATTTTCTGTCTCTGAAGGAAAGAGACTTATAAATCTAGCCAAATACAGGCTTCTGGCAGTGAAGTCTGAATGGGTCAGAAACTGGTAGGGCTACAGGGTCTAAGTAGGGGGGAAAATAGTGTGTGAAGTAATGTTTTCAATTTGGGGTGTGACATTTTATTAAGTTCATTAATAAAATTAAGAATGTCCAGAGAAGGGTCAGAAGAATGGTGAAGGGCTTAATGTCTTTATGATACATTAGGGAGAATGGGCTTCCTTGAGATATTTCCTGTTACTGGAGGTATTAAAATCTTGCTTGTATGACCACTTGTATGACCACATACCACTTGTATGATCATCATGTATGAAACCATAAAATCATAAATGAAAATAAAATGGGAAGGAGAAAGCTATGGAAATACTTGCTAGTTACATTCAAATATTTGAAAAGCTGCCATATAGAATTTAGTTAGCCTTAATCTCTTTGGTCTCTGAAAGAAGACTTGGCTGAATAGAATTTATAAAGGTGAAATCAGTTTTAATGTGTGTGTGTGTGTGTGTGTGTATGGGGAGGAGGAATGGGGTGGGAAGGGAGGGTCTAACAAATAGATTTAATCTAAAGTAGAATTGACTGTCTCATGGGTCAACGATTTCTTTGTAACTGGAGGTCTTCAAGCATATCTAGATTAGCAGGGAACCAGGTGTGATTTAGTAGGGATTCTTTCTTGAGGATTTGTTGGACTAAAAAGGTTACTGAAGTTTCTTCCTCTTCTGAAACTCAGTAATTCAATAGCCCTCTACTGTCTCTAGTATAAAATATAACATCTTCACCTTGTCAATTAAAGTTCTTCACAATTTGACTCCCTTCCAGACTTATTTTACATTATCCCCTTTAATGGACCATATGTTCCAGCCAATCTGGCCTACTTTTGCTCTTCTCTGTACTTGGCACTCCACTACATTTTGCTGACTTTTACAGGGCCAGTAGCAGTGGGTAGGCAGAGAAGCAGATTTCAGCTTAATATAGGCTTTAGACTTCCCAAATATGAGATCCATCAAAAGATTGAATGGGCTGCCTTGGGAGGCAGTAATTTCCCCATCACTGATGATGCACAAGTAGAATGTGGAACTTGTATGAAAATTCTTAAGAATTCTGTAGATAGTATTCACATTCGAACTGGATGACCTCAGACTCTCTCCTCTGTCTCTTCAACTATGACTCTCTGATATCCAGAGGCCTAGAATCCAATCCCTCTTCAGTGCTTCCACCAAGAATACTTAGCTTCCTTTGAGGCTTAACTCATTGTCTCTAATTAAAGTCTTTCTTGACTCTACAATTATTAATTTTATCTATTACCTTAAATGAGCCTACACTTTTCTTTTAAAAGGTTGTTTCTCCCACATGGCATTCAAGTTCCATGAGAGCTTGGACTGATTACCCTGTATTTTTGTATTCCTCGATATTGTCAGTGAGTCCTTAGAAATATGAAGGCTCACCTTTGCACTGAGAGCCTCTGACTTCTTGAAAATTTATCCTGTGTGTACACAACACAAAGAACATGGAGAATCAGTAATTATATTGTTCTTTTGCGATCTGCACATAGAAAGAACTTAATAAATATGTGTTGTTAGGTTGATCGATTGGTGGGAGTACCCACGCTAAGGAAATCAATACAATAATATGTTCATATGTAATATGTATGTGTTTATTTTCTCTAAAAATACATTACATAAGATTTCCTATATAGAATTAAAAATCATAATGTGAAAATTAATACAAGGCAAGGCTTTATTATATGAATTAAAACAGTATAGAAGTACTTGATTGTTAAAGTTTTAGAAGAAAATCTTATTCGTATTAATTTATTTTAGAAATCATTTGGATTTTTAATTAATCCAACCTCTTAATAACATAATTTGTTTATGTTTACAAAGCAATGAAAAGTGAAATTGATAGATGGCCATGTGCATTGTGGAAATGGATTTGAGTAATGTTTACCAATTATAAATTTATTTCATCTGTTACCTGACTGAGGATGAACACCTCAAACATGTCTCACCCCTCTAGCCTGGCCCCTGGATCCCAGTAGCTCCTTCCTTGACTAAGGGGTGGGACCAAATACTGGAAATTTACTTTGCTTTTCCACTCCACTACCACACCCAAACTTTTGCATGTCTTTCTCCTGAGTTGATAAGTAAATCTCCACTATTGTAGTGAAGGGCAAAACAGTCCTAGGCCAAAATACTTCCCCCCTTCCGCCATATCACTCCCTTCTCTGACATACTTATTTATATCAGTACCATCCTTTCAGTGCCTCTATTCGATTGTTCTCTACCTTTTCTTTGTAGCCTTTGGAATCCATTCTTACTGTTAATTTTTTTTTTATATTAAACCTGGTCCCTCTCACAAGAAATTAATGTCTGTTTAGGCTGTATTTACTCTTAATATTTTTTTTCTTCCAAAGGATGTAAATTCCCTGAGAACAGAGATTCTTTTATCTTTTGTACACCCAGTGGCAAGCATTTAGTAGATGTCTAATAAATGCACATTAAGTGTATTAAAATGAAATGTAGATTTCATTATGCCATATTTTCATTAAAGTAAGTAATATTATTTAAATGAAAATGTGGTGACTCGACATCTGTATGTATCTGGTAGATTTTTCTGGCAGAACTTCTGTGTATTTCATTTACCTGCAGCAAACATCATGGTAGAAAATTAAGAACGTTATTTTATCCAGCAAACACAGGCCATTGATCAGTGAAGATTTTGTCTAGCACTTCACTTCATTATAAAAATGTGTAAAATACATCAGTATATGAACAAATCCACACAGGGATAATGTTCAGTCACTACAGTGTTGAAATTGTTGATAAGAAAATAAGAGGACGATAAAAAGAGGACAGGATGTCAAAGTCCACCTAGTTCATTAACCTCTTTTTAAACATAAAGAAAGAGAGACTCAAAGAGCTAGAGTGACATTTTCAATGTTTCTAAAACATTGAGTGTTGGGGGGTGATTTGCATACAAGACCTCAGACACCAGAATTGCTGTTTTATTTTGTTTTTCTCCACCAAATCACATTGTCTCTGACAGGAAACCATGGCATGGAATGAGTTAGAGAGGATTATTATATTGAGATGAAGCAATTTAGAGGTGGTCAATCACTATTATTTTTAATTATTTGAAGGCCTGCCAAAAAGACAATTTACTGGATTTATCCAGTTAGACCCAGGAGCTAGGTCTAACAGCAGTGGGTAGAAATAGCAGGGAAGATTTCAGCTTTATATAGGCAGAGTCTTTGGTTCTGATAACTGGCAAAAGGATGAATGGGCTGCCTTAGGAGGTGGTGAGAACCCCATCATTGAAAGTGTTCAAGTGGAGTTCAAATATGGCATTAGAAATATAATGTATGTAAGAATATAGTTCCAAAAGTCAATGGGTCATTTTAAAAGGAAAAATGTTTTTTTTTTAACTTGCAAATGATAAAATTTCATAGGAATATAGGAAACCATTGGTTACCAATGGAGGAGTCATTTCACAATCAGCTCTCTGCGTACACTGTACAATGTGTTGCAATGGAAATAAGGCAGCATCTGGAGTGTGAGGACGTGAATTTGTCTCAGTCCTGCCACTTACTAACCGGATGGCCTTTCATTTCCCTTGGCCTCAGTTTCCTCATCTCTAAAAGAAATGGGTTATGTTTGATGATTTCTGAGTTCAGTTTCAATTTTTCATTCAGATTCCTATGAACTAGTTAGAGCAAAGTTAAAAATCAAGACTATCCTGGAAGAAAGCGAAAGTTGGGAAGATGCTAAATGAAAACACAACGATTTCAACCTAAAATGCTGTCAGCAACCGATGGAAAACGTCACAGGGTGTTATAGAACAAGGTTAGGCGATTTTATTTGGACTTTGTGGACACGCGCACTTTATACGTTTATGAGGAATATTAAGCATAAGAAGTAGCCAGAGAAACATTCCATTTGTAAGAGTTGCATAGACTGTAGAAGTGGCAGCATTTGCCCACAACTTAATTGAAGGAATAACGGATTAAAAAGCATTTATTAAGCACTTAATATATGCCAAGCCCTGAGTTAAACATTCATGATGTGTGCATGGCCAAATAAAGGAGGAAGTTCAGTTTACCTATAATTGTTTTCAGCAATATGGCCTCTGGAATATAGGGATGTGTGTATTTGTGTGTGTGTATACACATAAACATATATACACATGTATATACACATATGTGTTTACGTATGTCTGTACATATACTATAATATGTATCTATGTATCTATAAATATACTATATCATATGTATGTAATATGCTTATATATAACATATGCATAAATATTGATGTAACTATAACAAAAAATAGCATTAAAAAGCAGTTGATCACAGATAAATTGCTTTGACCAATCATGGCCCTGGAAAACAGATGATAATACATGCTTCCCTTCTTTTGATGAAAGGTGGGGAATTATAGGTTTAGCATAGTGTATTCATTATTAAATGAGATTGCTGTGTAGCCTAGGTATTACTTAACTTTTAGAATATTAAAGCAAAAATTCAGTGGGGAGGTAGACATTGGGAAAGGACTGTATGGTATGGCAAAGAGAAAAAAAGTCGATAATAATGTAAACTAAAGTTAATGTTTGCTGAAAGCTGTCTGGTTTTTAGCCTTCAACCATTAAATATCATTTATGTTGTGCTACATAAACAGTGACTGGCATAGTGCCTCATACTACTTTATCTTTTTAAATCAGATACAAATTCACTGGCAAAGTGAACTTATGGAATGGAAAATCTCTCTTCCCATCCAGACAGGGAACTGTTCTGGAATGTACTGTCACAGAGAATTTCCTGGGGAACAGAATTGAAATGACTTGCCCAGAGTCACATAGTGAGTGAAATCAGCTTATAATCCAAGGTTCCATGGCTACTTCTGCATTAAATATAACACATATTTTTCTTTTTTCAACAAATTGAATTAGTTGGAGCTCCAACAGAGTTGCTGAAGCACTGAGAATAATAGGATAAATAAACAAATAGAAAGAGTGTGAGAACATAGTCATCACTGTCTCTTTCAGTTGAATGTAATTAATAGATTACTTCTCTCATAAGGAATTACATGATTTGCCAAATACGGTAGAATCAGGAGCTCCATAGTAAAGACAGACAACAGCACCAAGTGATGCTTCCCACTAAGATAACACCAAATATAAGATCCCTGAATGGAACCACTTTGCTGCTGCTCTACAGGACCAAAGAGGGAAAAAATGCTCAATTAGAAAAAAGTGATCCAAAATGCTCTCTTGAGCCATAAAGCGTACATGGAAACAGGTGCTGGATGGGCCTTAATGGCCACAGTTATTCACTAGGACTCCTAGCAAATAGGCTCAAACCTCTCCAGAAATCCACATTATTACTGGAATCAGTAAATGATTTATGTCTGACAAATCATCTCAAATTACTTTCCAAAGTCTGTACCATCCTCTGTGAAACAGAATACACAGACAAATTCTCTCCATCATTCTAAAATTCTGGAAATGTATTCCCTTTAATATCATCCTTCAAGTCAAAATCCATCTAATTTTCAGTTACCTTTGGTCTAAAATAAAAGACATGATCCCAAAAAAGGAAACCCCATTTTATTACTCCATATTTTTTTTAAAATTTGCATAAATAAAAATGATGCAGCAAGGATAAAAAGGAAAAATATCATTTGGCAAAGAAAAAAATGCAATAAATATCTCTGCTAAAACTCTAATGAGAGGCAACATAGCAGAGGCTATAAAAAGATTGGCACAAAGTCTGGATAACTGGAGTTCAAGTCCTATCCTTCACAGATATTGGCTTGACCTAGGACAATTTTTATAACCTTGGTGCCCAAGAAAACTCCCTAAGTTTATGAATGCCAGACCAACAGCTTGTGATCTAGATTGACAAAGAAAGTTTCCCCTCCAAGTTCCCTACTCTAGTGGAATCACAAATAGGGAGGGAAAAATTCTTAAAGTATAATATTCAAGATAAACAAGTAATTACCAGAAATATATACAACTAATCTCAATTTCCCAATAGGTATATAGTCAAAGGATATAAATATATAATTTTTCATAAGAATTTCAAACTGTGAAAACATGAAAATTGTTTAAAATTACTAAAAAGAGGAATGTAATTTTTTTCCCAGAATTTATTTTTAGGTTTCAACATTCATTTCCATAAGATTTTGAGTTCTAAATGTTCTCCCCATCTCCCTCCTACCCCCACCCTAAGATGGCATACTGATTACCACTTAACCAAGTCTGTCCTCTTTTCTATCCCCCTCATGCTTGCCCCTAACCCAGTCTGCTGTCTCTTCTATCCCCCCTATGCCTCCTCCTGACCCCTTACCCTTTAATTTCTTGCAGGGCAAGATGGATTTCCTTATCCCATTGCCTGTATATCTTATTTCCCAGTTGCATGTAAAAACAATTTTTTTAACATTTGTTTTTAAAACTTTTAGTTCCAGATTCTCTCCCTTCTTCCCTCCTCACCCCCGACCCTCATTGAGAAGACAAGAAATTCAATATAGGTTATACATGTGTAGTTATGCAAAATATTTCCATAGTAACATGTTGTGAAAGACTAACTATATTTCCCTCCATCCTATTCTGCTGCCATTTATTCTATTTTCTCCTTTGACCCTGTCCCTTTTCAAACATGTTTGCTGCTGACTATACCCTCCCCCAATCTGCCCTACCTTCTATCATCCCTTCCTTTTATCCACATCCCCCCTATTTTCCTGTAGGATAAGATACCCAGTTGAGTATGCACGTTATCCCTCCTTAAGCTAAATCCAATGAGAGTAAGGTTGACTCATTCCTTTTCACCTCCCTGCTCTTCCCCTCCATTGTAACTGCTTTCTTTTGCCCCTTTTATATGTGATAATTTACCCTATTCTATCTCTCCCTTTCTCCTTCTCCCAATATATTCCTCTTGCACTCCCTAATTTTATTTTTTAGATGTCATCCCTTCATATTCAACTCACACTGTGCCCTCTGTCCATATATACATACACACACACACATACACACACACACACACACACACACACACACATTCCCTTCAACTATCCTAATTCTGAGAAAAGTCTCATGAGTTACATATATCATCCTTCCAATTTACCTTCCAAGAATGTAAATGATCCAACTTTAATAAGTTCCTTATGATTTCTCTTTCCTGTTTACCTTTTCATACTCCTCTTGATTCTTGTATTTGAAAGTCAAATGTTCTGTTCATCTCTAGTCTTTTCATTAAGAATGCTTGAAAATACAAATATTTTATTGATAATTCATATTTTCCCCTCAAGTATTATACATTGTTTTGCTGGGTAGATGATTTTTGGTTTTACTCCTAGCTCCTTTGACCTCTGGAATATCATATTCTAAACCCTGCAATCCCTTAATATAGAAGCTACTAGATCTTGTGTTATCCTGATTGTGTTTCCACAATACTCAAATTGTTTCTTCCTGACTGCTTGTAATATTTTCTCCTTGACTTGGGAACTCTGTAATTTCGCTATAATATTCCTAGGAGTTTTCTTTTTGGGATCTTTTTCAAGAGATAATTGGTAAATTCTTTCAATTTCTATTTTTACTCTCTGGTTCTAGAACATCAGGGCAATTGTCCTTGATAATTTCATGAAAGATGATGTCTAGGCTCTTTTCTTGATCATGGCTGTCAGGTAGTCCAATAATTTTTAAATTATCTCTCCCAGATCTATTTTCCAGGTCAGTTGTTTTTCTGATGAGATATTTCACAATGTCTTTTACTTTTTTTTTTTGGATGTTTTATAATATCTTGATTTTTTCATAAAGTTGTTAGCTGCCATTTGCTCCATTCTAATTTTGACAGAATTTGAGCTTTTAGATCTCTTTTTTCATTTGGTCAATTCTGCTTTTTAAGGCATTCTCCTCTGGCTTTTTGGACTTTTTACCATTTGAGTTAGTCTATTTTTTAAAGTGTTATTTTCTTCAGTATTTTTTGGGTCTTCTTTAGCAAGCTCTTGACTTGTTTTTCATGATTTTCTAGCATCACTTTCATTTCTCTTCCCATTTTTTTCCTCTACTTCTCTTACCTGATTTTGAAAATCCCTTTTGAGCTCCTCTATGGCCTGCAAGCAATTCTTATTTTTATTAGAGGCTTTTGATGCAGGAGTTTTGACTTACTTATCTTTTGGTTGTAAGATTTATTCTTCTTGTTACCAAAGAAAGATACTATAGTCTGATTTTTTTCCCCTCTATTTGCTCATTTTCCCAGCCAATTACTTGACTTTTGAGCTCTTTAAGAAAGTAGGACTCTGCTTCCATAGTGGAGAGTGCTCTGTCCTAAATTTCTGGGGTTTTGTGCAGCTGTTGTCAGAGCTTCTTCTAGGCACATGTGAATTTTCAGTTCCTCTAAGGTGATATAAATAAAGGATAAGTATTTACTCCTCTCACTGTCTATTTTTCGATCTGTGATACTCTTTTCTGTCACAGAATTGTGAAGATTCCCTCTCTACACCCACAGCAAGCTCTGCCATTTCAGCACTCCTCCTTACCCCAGGACAACCACCCAAGACTGTGACCCAGATCCAAGTAGGGCAAAGCAAGAGCAATTGCCCTCTGATCAGCCACCTGATCCCCCCACAATCTGTGGGCCTAGAACTCCAAAAGCAGTCACTGCTGCTGCCACTGTTGCTGCTGCTCATGGACCAAGCTCTTCTCCTATCCTGGTCCAATAGAGTGTCCCCACTGACTTTTAACTTTGTCTTTGGTGTTTGTGGGTTGAGTTGTCTGGAAACTACCACAGCTGCCAGTGATTTAATCCCCTGAGAACTGCTCCTGCCTGGTCTGTGCCTGCATGGCCCACAAGGGAGTATGCTATGCTCTCAGCTGGGTGCAACAGACCCTTCCTGTTGGACTGCCAGGCTGTCTTCAGCTGGAAATGTATTTCACTCTGTCATTTTGTGGGCTTTTTAGCTCTAAAATTTGTTTAGAGTAATTTTTTACAGATATTTGAAGGGGACCAGGGGGGAAGAGCTGAAGTAAGTTCCTGCTTTTACTCCACCACCTTGGTTCCACTCCCGAGGAATGTAAATTTAAAAACCTCTGACTTTTTCACTACTATGGAACAAATTGGCATTGATGTCTAAAAGTGAAAGTAGACACTGCTGTAGGGATTATGGATATATAGACTCAGTATAAACTTCAGTGTTCCAAGCAATCTAGAAAAAAATGTAGATTATACAAGAAAACAATAAACTGTTTTACCCTTTGACTCCAACATCCTATTACTAGGCATTTACCTCAAGGAGTTAAATGACAGAAAGGAAGGGGTATTCATGTGTGTGTGTGCGTGTGTGTGTGTGTGTGTGTGTGTGTGTGTGTGTTTATACATATATATTTATATATATATATATATATATATATATATATATATATATTTATTTATTTATATTAGACATGTATTTTCACAGCAACAATGATATGGAAATAAACTAAATGCCCATCAATTATGGAATGGTTAAACAGATTAGCTAAACAATTCATGTAATGGAATATTACTGCAATAAGAAGAAATGGTAGAGATGCAGAAGATGTAGAGAAGCATGGGAAAATGGATTTCAATGATGGAAAGTGAAATAATCCAGGAAATCAATATATACACTAACTAAAATAGTGAACACAGAAAGAACAAGAACAAAAATTGAAACAGAACAAGGTGCACTTGTAATCAACCAGCTTGCCCCAGAAGATTGATGAGAATGAATTTCTCCTCCTTTTTTCTGAGGTGGGAGACTATGGATGTGAAACAAAGCATACACTGTCAGACTTGAATGGTACGTTGATTGATTTTGCTGAACTGATTTTTGTTAATTTTTTCTTTTTCTTCATTATAAGGGCTCATTTTTTGGGAGAGGAGCAAAAGGGATTATTAGGAAATGTAAACGAAGCAAAAATGTTTTTTTTTAAATAAATATGCACAAAAATGTATCCCATCATACATGATTTTACAACCCATTCCTTTACGAAATCCATTATCTTTGGGAAAAGTGATTTCCAATTTTCTTCAGTTCCTGACATTACAACTCACTCTCCTTTATGGCTAATCTACATTTTCTCCTTTCTGTTTGCTTCTGGAATAATAGGAGAGAGGCAACGTGCCCTTTAAGCTAATCTTTCAGATACTTGAGAAGTCACTGCTCAGTCTCTAAACTAATTTATCTCAATTTTGTTATCCATTAGTTTTCTTCACCAATCCTGTAATCCTTTTCATTACCTCTCCAATTTTCTAACATCTCTTTTAAACTATGAAGTGTTCAAAACTTGGTAAAATATGCCAATGAGGGCCTGAATAAATGGAAATATAGAGGGATTCCTTCATACCTTTTTTATTATATTCCTCAAAACCAGAAAGACTTGAGTGTACTTACTTGTGATCCTGTTGCCCAAGTACAAAAGTCTCTGATTAGAAATATGGTAGTTTTACTCATAACTACAGTAGATAAAATACTAGACTTGGATCCAGGAAGACCAAGATTCAAATCATATACCTCTCCCCCTTAATGGCTGTGGTCTTGAGTAAATGACAGAATTATAGTTTTAAACCTGGATGAGATCTTGGTAATCATTAGAACAAATCTAAACTGAGGCCTGGAGAGGTAATTGAATTACTCAAGGTCATGCAACAAGTAAAATACTTGAAGTGGGATTCAAACTGAAGTGTTCTTGATTCCAACTCCAGTACACTATGTATTAAGCCATGTTCCCTCATTATACTCAACTATAGTGAAATTACTTGAATAATGAATCCATGTATTGGGATTGTTTTGTTGATCAGTCATTTTAGCTGACTCTTTATGGAGACTCTATATGACCCCATTTGGGGTTTTATTGGCAAAGAGATTGGAGTGGTTTTCTGTTTCATTCTCCAGTTCATTTTATAGTTGAGGAACTGAGGTAGACAGCAGTTAAATGACTTACCCAGGGTCACTCAGCTAATAAGAGTCTGAAATGTTTGAACTCATGAAGATGAGTCGTCCTGATTCTAGGCCCAACACTCTATCCACTGCACAACCTAACTGTCCCTAGCTGGAATTAACACTATTCAAAGGTATAATTAGGTAAAATATAACCATTGGTTCTAGTCCAACTAAAGTGTGTAGTTCAAATTTGAATAATGTCACAGCTTTTAGGATCTATTTCATATTAATTGGAAACCAGTTGTAACATGTGCCCTGAGAAAATCTTAGAACATATATGGGAAAACATAGATTTATTGAAGATCAACCACCTAAATCCTTCACATATAAGCATTATAACTCTATTGTGGTAACACAATATTTAAGTTTGCAAATTCCTATACATAGAATAGTGAAAATCCTTCAAAATCCCCATCTACTCTTTCACACAGAAAGTGATCTCACTAGTTGACTAATGCAAAGGAACAGTAGACAAGACAGAAAGAAGGGCAACGTCTGATACTAAAGGAATTTCTGGGTTTTTATTTATTTTTCTGATAAGATAAATATTTCACAAGGTATTTTCTCTTAATGGAGAGTTTTATTGGCATGCAGGGAGTCTCACAGACTTTCATATCTTAAATCATACTTTCTTTTTTCTTCTTTTTTTTTTATAACTTTCTTGAGCCACCTGAGGTTCTTTGCTTGAAATTCTTACCTGTCATCTTTTATTTGTTTTCTTTGTTGAAAGTTCGAAAAAGCTGAGGATGTAACTGTGATTTGAGGAATTCTGAGCTATTATGGGAAAAACCCTGCCATGTCTTATATATAGCAATTATTGAATGAGCTGGGAGGGGAAGACCCTCAGGGTTTTTGGCCAAAACAGAAAGAATTGCTATTTACACTCACAGAAAGCCATCAGAACCCAAACAATGATCAACTTTGTTTTTGTTTTTATTTTTGCTTTGACTAGGCAAAAGAGGCCATTCTTTGCTTCATTTCTTACCTAGTCTTAATCACTTAATGGGTGTTGCCTCAGTCAAAATGAGACCTGGGAAAGAGCTTAGCTTAAAATCCAAGGTTTCCCACTGCATCCAGGGGCCATCCCCAGGCCTCCTGATCTATATTTTGCCAGTGGACCTAGATGGCTCCTGAGGAGAGTGAAGGGTTGTTGACTTTGCATAGTCCTCTTAAACTTAAATCCAATTCATTTGCAAGTCATGACATCACCTTCCTAAAGTCATGGTTTTCTTGGAGAATGAAGGACAAGAAACAGCAACACTACTGAATGAGCTATATCCTATTTAGAGGAAATATAAGTTGAGAAAAATAAAAGACAGGTCATAAAAATCCTATATCTGACAAAACTTATTTTTCTGAAGAATTTCAGACAATTCTATTTTTGAAACTCCTGAAATTCTTCCCCCTCTCCATCACCCTATTCAGTTTCCTGGCAATCTCATTGTAATACTTTTACACAGCACACTTGAGTAACAATCTATTATTCCCTCTGAGTTCCACTTTAGAAAAAGAAAAGTGTCCATTGAAACAAACACTTGATTAACATGGGAAACACCAATCATTTCTTAAGTAGGGGTCTAGAGTCCTGTACCTTGAGCTAGGAAGAACTGAGTTCAAATCCTACCTCTGATACTTACTAGCTATGGGACCCTGGAAAGTCATTTATTAATCTCTCAGCCTCATTTTCATCATTCATAAAATAGGGTAAATAATAGTATATCCTGGGGATTTTATGAGGTTTGAAGGAAATAATATTTCTAAAACAATTTGCAAACTTTAAAAGAGCTAGATAAATGTGATTCACTAGTTATCATTAGTATTATTTTTTCACAATACAATTTGAAATAATATACAATCAATAAAATTTACAATAATTTGCTGATTTATCTACTTTTTAAAAAGTGACTACCTCCACTTTTTCCCATAAGAAAAGGAGTCCTGATATATTTTAGTGACAGACTGAAAAATATGCCATATGATCTCCTTGGATCACATGCCACTAAAACAGGAATGTAAACAACCAGTCCAATTCATAGCATGCTAAATTCAGCAAACTTCCTATGAGAGATGTCTTTCAAACACGTGTGTTCCCACATACTCAGTAGGGCAGCTAGGGGGCACAGTGGTCATCTTCTGAGTTCAAATCTGGCCTCAGACTCTTAAGAGCTATGTGACCCTGGGGAAAGCATTCCCTGTTTCCCTCAGTTCTTCATATGTAACATGAGCTGGAAAAGGAAATAGCAAATCACTACAGTATCTTTGCCAAGAAAACCCCAAATGGTGTCAGGAGGAGTCAGACTTGACTGAAAAAGACTGAGCAGCAACAACAACACATATTCAATGGCTATGAAAAGTTAGGCAGCCAGGCAAATACCTATAGAGTAAAATGCCTGGTATTTAAAAATGCAATCTGACCCTAGCCTACCTTTCCAGGTTTAGCGCTCAGTACTATCACCACATTCTATGTTAGAGAGAAATTGGTCTTCTTGATGCATGTTGGAAACTTGACATCTTATCTCCTGACTTGATGTACCTGTGACCCCAAATGGAAGAGATATGTGGCCTAATAAAAATCACATGACCTCTGAGAATACTACCTCATATATAATATTAAGATAGTAATACCTACAGTACCAACCTCATAAGACTATGGTGAAGCTTATGTAAAATAAAAAAATTTCTTTGTAGACTTCATTATATAAATGTCAGTTATATATCTCCACAACCACACACACACACACACACACACACACACACACACACACACACACACACACAC
>JAQQSU010010989.1:0-12285 GCA_028627135.1 Pseudochirops cupreus | reverse complement strand
GTTCCTAAAAGCTCTGTAAAATATCAGCTTTGTCTTGCCGTTCTCAAGATGATAAAAACACCCCCTTCATTTTCCAGTTATATTCACTGCTACACCATTAGCACAGGATTCTTGCTTCAATAGTCTATTAACAAGTACTAACCTGTCTTTCTGTCCTGGGGATTAACCAAAACCAGTATTTTACATTTAGGTTCATCACGGTACATAGGAAGGAAGCAAACAGAGGCATCTTCAAGTTTAACCTAAAAAATTTTAAAAAAAAAATTGTTCTTTCATCCTGTAAAAGGTTACAAGAAAATACTTTGCTAATGAAAATGCATTCATCAGAAGTACACAAGTACTGATAGGTTAATTTGACAGAACAACATCCAACTTTATTAAAAGGACAAGCAAATATTTCTTACTTTATTATACCCCCAAGCAATTTATGATAACCTATCTCCCCCTTTTGCACAAATGTACCTCTGTTTCCTTCTCTCCACATATATACATATACATATATACAGATATCTGTGGAGAGAGAAGATGGATATATATATATATATATATATATATATATATATAAAATAGGATACTTATATTATACATAGACTATTATAAAAATATATAACATGCATATATACTCCATAAAGACTATTATGCATATATAAATATATACACATGGAGAGAGAGAGAGACAAATAAAACGGAGAGAACGAGAAAGAAAAAGGGGAGAGAGAAAGAGAGAGAGAGAGAGAACCCAGACAGAGACCCCAGAGAGGAAAGGTGGCCTTAGAGGAGAAGGCGCTGGTACCTGGGGAACAAAGTAGGACTCCTACAATGACAGTGCTTGTGCTTCATCTTAAAGGAAGCCAGGCAGGCCTCGGGTAGGAGGGAGAGAATTCCAGACATGGAGAAGAGCCAGTACAAAGGAATGGCGACTGGAGATGGGACATTATGTGTGAGGAACAGCAAGTACGCCGACGCAGCTAGGTTGTAGAGCACATGGAGGAAAGAAATGGGTTCAAAGGTCACTACCTCATCATTACCCTCAGCCTCTCTGATTCCAGGGTGGGACCATGAACTCCCACCTCCATTTAAGGAGAGAGCTCAGCTCAGACATTATTATATCATTATTATTATTATTATAGTATTGTTACTGTTATTGTGGCTATTTTATTTATTTTTATTTTCACTATTATTATATTATTACACTGTAATAGAATCCTTGAGGACAGGGACTGCTTTTCTTTTCTCTTACTTGTAATCCCAGGGCTTAATATAGCACATCGTAGATTCTTAATGACTGTTTACTGATTAACTGATTTAAAAGGCTGGAAAGATAGAAATTTGAAGGTTGTTAAGACCTTCAAATGTCAAACAATGCTTATATTTTATTATAGGGCTAATAGGTAGCTACTGGAGTTTACGGAGTAGGAAGATAACATGGACCCAGATCTGTACCTCAGGAAAATCATTTTCACAGCCATGTGTGGAAGCTCCACTGTATACTAAATGGAAAATAACTCAGGCCTTCTCTCACACCCACTGGACCCAGAATAAGATAAATGCCTTAAACTGTATCTCTGGCTTTGTTCCAGGCAAACAATCCTGGGAAAGTCATATCCCTCCACTGCCCTGCAGTGTTTAGATTTGCCTCATGAGCTGGCACTACCAAGAACAATATTCCTGTATTTTCCCTTGTTTTGACTATTAGTACCAGACAAAGACAGTGTAGTATGTGCAGAGTCCATGACTCTCTTTGGGGAGGAGAGAACACCTCTCAAACTTTCACATCCGAAACATCATTACAATTATAATGGGGTCCACTGCTACCCACTGTGAAGTAAAGGGTCACAGCCCTTCATTATAAATTCTGTTTTGAGAATTGAAGAGTTTAAAAAAAGATAGGGGAAAACCATGCCAACTACAGTGAACAGCAAATGGTTTGCAAGAGTTTCCTCCACCCCATCATAGCAACAGAAAACTCAGGGCCCTTCTGTTGTTTTTCTGCTTTGACTTTTTTGGGTGATTTTTTTTTAAAAACCAACAAGATCCATGAAATTCTTGGTTGTTTCATGTCATGAAGTTGAATAAAAGAAACATTCAGATCTTCAAATCACTTTCACTGGGAACTACATTAAGTTAACTTGTTACTCAAATATCAGTTTTGAGTGGACAATGTCAAAGTGGGGAAAATCCTTACTTATGAAAGCAAAGGCAATCCAAGGAGCCAAACCAAAGAAGGTTGGAAGAAAAACAAGCCTCCACACTTCTTCATTTGTGACTCTACTCTGTCTGCATTTACTATTCTGCCTGGTTTTAATGCCAAGGAACAAGATAGCCCCAGGCCAGGAACCCCTTTGAATCTCTTTCTTCCCCCTCCCCTGCCTGCCTTTCTTTGTGTTGTCTTTCCTGCCTCCCCCTATTAGATTGTAAACTCCTTGAGAGCCAATCGTCTTTCTTTTTATTAACTGTATCCCCAATGTTTAGCTCAGGGGTGGGAACCTGCAGCCTCAAGGCCACAAGTGGCCCTCTGGGTCCTCAAGTGCGGCCCTTTGACTAAATCCAAACTTCACAGAACAAATCCCCTTAATGAAAGGATTTTTTCTATAAAACTTGGACTCAGTCAAAAGGCTGCACCCAAGGACCTACAAGGCCACATGTGGCCTAGAGGTAGCAGGTTTCTCACCCCTTGTTTAGTATATTGCCTGGCTGAACTGGAGAGATTGGATTTGACTAGGAAAAAGCTTCACAACATATCCTTGGAAATGATGGATGCCAGGGAACCCATCATTTCTCATCTTTGCATCCCCAGCATTTATACGTAGCACAGTTCCTTGCATGGCAAAGACAAATAATACGTGTTTTCCAGATAGAATGGACAAAATCCAAGGAGTTTACCCCACATCCTCAAGGTCAAAGTAAAGGCCAAATCCTTTTACCAATTAGGATACTCCAAGCCTCGGGCCATAGATGGTATGAAATCAAATCTTTTTTTTTTTAATCAAAACTTCCCTTTTGGGCTGGGTAGTTACAAAACCCTGAAGGCATTTTCTTTGTTTAAAATATCTTAGGAAAGCAACTGGCTGGAAGAGCTGTATTGTTTTGTAGGATTGGGCTGAAGACATAACAATAAATAACATTCAGAATGGTGGGGGAAGGGGAGTCCGGGAGGGTCCGGTTATACTTTTAGCCACACATAAAAGTGAAATCCTCAGTAAATGAAGGCTGAAACTTTTATATAGAGTCCTGCCCTGTTGGGCTGCCAAGAGTTCCCCTCCATCTCACAAGCAATCCATAACCGGCTTACCCTAACTCCTAAGAACTAAAACTAAAAAGATGAAGGGTTCCAAATGAGTCAGGGACTTAAGAAAATGCCTTCCTTCTGACTTTATTTGGTTCCCTTGCTAACTTGTCATATTACTTAGATTTCCACTAGAGGGCACTAAATGAGTGTCAAGTCTGGGACCTCCCCAGGCAAACCATATGAAAGTTACACCATATGAATTGGCTTCTTCTGGGAGTGACTACAAAATATTTGTCTCCCAAATCTCAAGGAAGCCACACTGTAAACTGCACAAACCATTGTTTTAATTAACTCTGGAACAGCTTCAGTACAGTGTAATAAACCATATCTTCTTCAGCCAAGCCTTTCAGCCTGCTGGAGGGGGCCTCAGCTGTGAAAATAGCCAGTATTTGAGTTCAGAAGTTGTAAACCTGAATTCTCATACATTACAAAATGTGCTTTAAAAACAAATAAACAAATCGGCCTCACAGCTGAAACGATGTTGGCGTACTTGGCGGTACTGCCCACATTTATGATGAGCTGATGCAAAAGCAGTAAAACAGAATGACAATTTTAGTGCCAGGAGACCCTTAGTGACAATTTATTGTGATCCCTTCGTTTTACAGATAAGGAAACCAAGGCTCAGAGGTATGAAATAACTTTGCTAAGGTCATAAGGGTAAGCAATAGCAGAGTCAGAATTAGAATCCTCTTACTATGTGTTAGGTAAACTTCTCATCTCCTGTCTGCCTCACCTTGCACAGAACTCTGTACCCCATAGATAGTCAATAAATGTTTGTTGCACTGATCCAAACTTAGGCCACTGAAATCTCTGCCTGACATAATGCTGAATTATGTGATTATTTTCTAACAAGATAGGTTTCTTTTTTTTTTTCTTCTCCTATTACACTAGTTTTATACATCGGAAAATTTGATTTCAAAACAAATGAACCTCCTATCTGAAAAAAAAAAATGTTCACAATCTTGAGGGAGAGATAAGTAAAAAGAACAGCACAAATTTCATCATACATTCCAAGTTGGAAAAGAAGAAAGTATTCATTAGCTGTCTCTCAATGCTAAGAAACTTGTCACATTACCTTTTCACCAGTAGGAAGAGAATAGTACTCGGGAGAAGCGCCAGCTTGTTCCCCAACGGTGGAATGGTAGGCCACAGATGATTCCTGAGCTACTTCGGGGTTATCTTCCAAAATATCCACCGGGTAAAAGGGTGCTAAGAGAAAATTACAACGAGCTTAGACTGATCTGCGTTAAAGGGGAGAATCTCAAATATTAAAAAGGATTCAAATTTCACACTCTCGCTTCTGCAAATGATGCTCATTTGTCATGAAGAGGAGCAGTAGCAACAGGCACTCAGGGAAAATAGAAGATAGTCACGATGGTCGGGATTGCACCAACATTGATGGTTTGGAGTTAAATACGCACACTCATGAATGCCTGCAGAAGACTGAGCATTCTGTTCAAGAGACCAGGTTGCTAAAGACATCCAGGAATAAATTACAGAGATTTCCATTTCCATCACAATTTCTCATTTATAAATGTTGAATTGGATTGAACTGAATTTATATTAGAATGTGGGCTTCCTTCTCTATATCTATACTTTGAACACTTTTTCTATGTAGCTTTGACAGCTACCACTGTCAAAGGCCACACTAAAGAACAAATCACCTGAAGGCTTATGAGGTTAATTTGGTGATCCAAATTCCAATAGAGATTATTGTATCCTATCTCTTAAATTTGCTACTTCCCATCCCTTGTTGTACTATTTCATTAGTGCCTGCAAATCTCAACACAGTAATACACCCTACCTTAATGGTTAGTCCAAATTCTCAGTCAAACAAGCAATATGTAAGTGTGTAGGCGAATGGGCAGATGGACTAATATGCCACATATACCATACTTTTTTCAAGAATTTATACCTTTCATATACTTTTTCTACCATTACATTTTGAGAAGAAAATCAAGAAAATTGTTCCACTGTATAATTACACCCACCCACTCATCACACTCACACACACACACACACACACACACACACACACACACACACACACACACACACACACGATCCAACTACTTTCTTTGGAACAACAAATTCCTTGTTAACAGGAGTTTCTCAAAGCAGTCTGGTCTGAGTTAACAAAGGTTTAATTTAAAGGGAAGGGTGAAAGCATTCCATTCCAGGGACTAGAGTGAAGTTCTGTCTGTCTTTCTCTCCTGGGCCATGGTTATGAAACTGTAAGGGGCTCCAACATTGTAAGAGAGAAACATCAGCAGGGAGTTAGGGCTCCAATTGCTATGTGATCCTTCTGGATGAAAGGTGTGTACAAATCAAACCTAAAACTAAAAAGATCTTTCTATATGTAAATGGAAGGGATATGTATGTATGTATGTATGTATGTATGTATGTGTGTTGCCCATGCAAGGTTATATGTGTCCACATTTGTTTGCCAAAATATGGATGAAAGGGAAGAATGAATAGATACCTCTAGAAGCTTTTCTATCTACCCTTCTCCAAGGGAAACTGATTCCTACCAGTGGAGGGGGAAGAGAACAAAGCAGGAGACTGCTGTCAGAAGCTGGTTATTCTATTTTCCTCTGTAAAAGGGCACCAAACTAGACTTTTATCTATCACACTTCCCCAAAACAGTTTTGGGGAAATAATTTTTAGGTTCAAGCTGGGTTCTTGATCATTACCCCTTAATGAAAGAGTTCTCTCAACTATATACTTCTTTCTACCAAATGTCAGTTATACAAAAACTACACATAGTGAATAGCAAATGGACCCATTTATCTAAGCCAATACCAAACAAAATCAGGTAAGTTATATGGATGAGAATATACCAGACAATACAGAGTGAATGAGCTTTCTCACTGGAAGCAAGATATCTCAGTTCATCCAAGAGAGAGACCCAGATCTCATTCAAGGGGAAATCCTCTTAAGTCTCTGGTATAGTAAGCTGAAGTGATTAAGGTACTTGCTCCTCCACATGTTAGCTTCTTCCTAGAATCTTTCTCTCCCTTCAGGGACATCTCTCTGAAGAGAATCTGGAACCATCTTAAAAGTCAGAAGCCAAAAGACCAAGATCTCTTCTCTCTCAAATCTGCCCCTCATGCAGGTGGGAAGCATTAATCAATCTCCACCGATGAGGACAATCTTATTAAAATGAGCTTTGGGCCCTTGGTTCCATAAACATCCTCCAGTCACTTCAAAATCACCACCCTCTTCATATTTTCTCTTCTCAGCCTTATTGTGTGCATTCTTCTTTTTTATTTTTTTAAAGTAGATTAAGGACTGCTCCAGGAAAAGTGAAAATTTAGGGTTCAATTCTGAAATTTCATTTAAATTTTGTACTTAGTCTTCCTTTTAGGCCTATGGTAGCTTAATTTCAATTTCACTCTGAGTTCGTGGACACTAATAAATTGTATGGTTGTACTGCACTATACCTGTACAACTGGCTCATAGTTAGCACCTACTTCTAAATCTCCAACTCCCTTGGTCTTCATTGTCTCCTTCCCAGTCACTATTTATAGGAGCAAAAGGGGCAAACACCTCACTGTAGGTAGGCTGCAGGAATACTACTGTGGTTATTACACTATTGTTCTTTTGTATCACATTTTTTTAAAAAGAATGCAGTGTTTCATGTGTACCTGAAGTTTCAACAAACATTGGCCTACTGAAATTGCTCGTTTTTTTCAAAGGCTTGCAACTGGTTTGCCATTGGAATGCCAATATAAAAATGTTTACTATATATATTTACATTTAGTAAATCAAAATCAACAGCGCTGAAAAAGGAAAGGAACAGGACCACTTCAGTGCTACTTTGGTTACTCACCTTGGTTAACTCTAGGCAGTAATTTTTTGGATCTCAAAAACTCATTTAGACCAGGACAAATGGGTGGCTACTTCAATTACAACCTCTGCTAGGCTAGTGACTATCTACAAGGCTACTTTAAAAGATTCCAAAAATACCCATGTGCACCATCTTAAGAGACAACCTGAAAATCAAGCTCCTGCTTGACAATAGGTCCAGTTGCTGTTTCAGAATAGTTTATTGCCAGTGTAGAGATGACAGAGGATCTCCCAACTTCCACTCTAAATCAGGCAGGCACGTGTAGGAAAATACACAGTGTTTGACATAAGAACATTATTAATGGTCTCCTGTAGTGTGACTGGGCTGAATCCAGTCATGGGCACTACGCCCTTACACATTCCCTTCATGCCGAGAGAAGGAATAAAATCCTCAGGCCACAGTGGATTGGGCAGAACAGCTGTGTAAGGAAAGGCCCATACCATGGATCCTAACCACACCACGCCCTGATAAGTTGCTCCCTTAAGTAGGTAGCCAGTTCTCCAAGGGTTTCCCAGAAAACACTGCAGGCTGCAAAACATCTTCAGGAAAATATTAGTTAATAGAGTTAGAAGAAATTCATATATATTTTACTGCTTTTGAACCATCTGATTACTTTCTCTTTGGGGTTAAATTCCAAATCTGCTAAAAGAATTAGGGATGGATTTATATGTTCCATGGATAAAAGAACTCTACTCTAGACATTCTCTTACTCATATACTATCCTCCAAAAACCCCAAATTAAAACTTTGTAAGGTCTGGTTTTATTTGTTGTTGTTTTTTAAATATAACAGATATTTGAGTATAAGATGTGAGGTTTACTATTTTTCTTAAACACCTAACTGATCTTTATCAGGCATTAAATTACCATTATTAAAGCTCAGGAAAACAGTGAACTATACTTGATCCATAAAGTCCTCTAAAACAAATGGCCATTTTTTAAAAATCTTATAACCTCCTTACATATTTTGAAGATTTAATTGTGAACCATACTTCTTGTCCTTTTACTGGCTCAGCTGTGCTTGTGAGCAGTGCCAGGTTGCCAGCATAAATTAATCCTCATAAACAACAGTGAATGTCGGGAAAGAGGTGTGCGCTGTAGAATATTTTTAACAGTCGCAAAATAATGTGGCACATTTGCTAGTTTTCCTTTTAAAGAATCGCTTTCAAATGAATTCCTGAGGCTGGAGCCATTTCAGCAGCTTTGGAATTCAGAGACTTAAAGATTCCATAGGACTCAAGAAAGCAAGGGCAGATTTTTAACCAATTAGAAGATGGGATTCCTTTAAATAGTTTTATCATATGCAGCAGTGGCACAAGAGTCTACTGTGTTCTCCAGACCTAAAAGGGTGTGCTCTGAAAGGGCAATGTGTAGAATGGGTTACCAAGGTTTTTTGTTGTCTTTTTTTTTTAAGTAATAAAAGAGGGCCTCTTTCTCAAGCCGCAGAGGAGGTACCATATAACCATAAGGAGTGTAAATTTAGAAACGAGAGGCCTACTGCATTGTAGGGATTCCAGACATTCCAACATTCACACATTTCTTCAGAGCTCAAAGGAGCTACCATCTTAAAGAGTCAAAGCTAGTAAACAAGGTCATTACATCACAGAGGGCCTGATTCAACAGCAGCAATGAAAAGAAAGCAAGAGCTAGGGAGGAACTGCTTGCCTTCCTTCGGACCAATAAGTTCCTTGCTGAGAGGAGAAGGGATAGGATGGAGCAAAAACTTGGGCAAATCAACACATGAGGATCCTACAGTTACAACTTTCTGAACTTTTAAACCGACGTATATCTTGTGTATACTTTAACTTTTAGATCGACATACCTTTTTTTTTCTTCCTCCTGGGATAGATATCCCCCCCAGCTCTCCCCATCTGAGAAGTTCTGCAGTTCTACTCATACATATAAAATAGTTTGGTTGAGTTTCTGGAAAATGTAGAGCTTGTGAAAAAATGAGTAGTAAGGGAGCTGGACAGAATACCTCCCCTCCCTGCTCCTGGCACCCAAAGTAGCCAACACATTGCAAGGCTGACCTACAGCAGCACACCTGCTCTTTTCAGTGAACAGTCCACACATACTTTTGCCAGTGACCTAATATGCCGCCTTTATGATTTCATTCCCCTACTCATTGTGCTGAGTTACGAGGTGGCTTTGTGGAGTAAACAAATATCTGACATTTTTACACATTCACTGGAGGCAAAACTGAGACTGCCAAACTCATTTCACTTGTGATCGAAGACAGATTCAACTGCGGGTTTCCAGATGTGAAACGCTAACATGCTTTAATGGGTTGAACTGCACAGGAAATATTTTTCCAAAGCCAAAAGAATGTAATCTTTTCAGTACAATGTAAAATGCTTTTATGTAAAAGCACACAGTTGAAATTAAAGGTTCCTTTTATAATGCATTGCAGACTGTAAAAAACTGAAATTCCCAAACAAACCCCTTATTTAAGAATTCACTTTCAACCTATGTTTACAAAGTCACTCCAAAAACAAAGAAAGCAACAAATTTAAAGCGTTCTTCCAGAAATAAATACAATTTAACAACCTTAAATCACTTACATTTTTTTTCAAATAGAGCTGATGCTCCTTCCAGTGTCTTTAAATTGCCAGCTATCTTGCTTTTCAATAGCTTCTTCAATTAATGTGCTACATTTGAGAAATGAATGCATCTTATTCTTATATGGTTATTCTGTCACTACTTAATTCACAAGCCAATTAAGTGCAAGTCCTAATAATCAATTACTTCTCCAAGCAGGAGGCTCATTCGATCATAAACAAAATGGCCAATATATGCAGAAGATGGCATATCCAATTTTAAATAGGGTAAATTCTCCCCCTGTAGTCATTAATCCAAGATAACGTGCTATGATTACTCATATTATAGACCTTCTTTTGCTTTAGTCAATGTAAACCATAAATATCACAACCTCATAAAGATACATCAGTACAGTTTAATTTTAACAAAGTAAAATTTTTTTTATCTTCTAATCCTAACAGTGAGATAGTAAAGATACCTTAAATAGTAGTCGTGCTGCCAAGCATGATAAAGATATATTGGTACAGTTTAATTTTAACAAAGCAGAATTTTTTTATCTTCTAATCCTAATGGTAAGATGGTAAAGATACCTTAAACAGTAGTCATGTTCCTAAGCACTCTCAATTTACTAAGAGTATATATTTGGCCCTTCCATGTAACCAAGTCCAAATGGCAAGTAATCAAGAGAAAGCCTTGTCTTAACCCACTGAAACTGAACAACATGGATAGAAAATTCATTTTAAATCATAGGACAATGTTAACTTTAAAAAGGGGTTTTCTGAAACAAACTCTGACTTACTTTTCCTGTCAAGGAATGGGTTTAGTATTTCTCAAATGCAAGTTAATCATTTATAGTCCATTTATGACAGTTCTAAAACTCTGAATGGGGGGAAAAGCTACCCTAAATTTCACCTAGCTAACTATGACCTGGAAATTTAGATTGGGTCTGGAAGGATTAATTCAAGGGCAACGGAGAGTTCAAAACGGCAGCAATACACTAGAGAAAGAGCCTGAGTTAAAACTCTTTTGAGCAGTTATGACATGTGTGATTACTAATAGTTATCCTACAGGAAAAACTACCATCAATAGAAAATAAGCAAGTGCAGTATGTTGTAGTTTCAAAGGACCCAGAAAGTCTATTTAAACCTGATATTATCATGTCATACTATGATACTTAATAGAAATGGTCCTTTCCCCCCTCTTTTCAGGATTTCCCCCCAAATAATAGTGATTTTATATTTAGAAATTAGTTTTCATCTAAAATAATTTGAAGTACATAATTTTACAGAAGGAATCCTGGGAGAAATACATAATGTACTCAAAATCACATAACAGGTTTTCCCAGGTACTTTTGGGAGGCGTGCTGCACTTTTCACAGGACAACGTACCAAGAGCTCGCTGCCAAGGAATCAAAAAGAGAAGTCTTTTTTCTACTCCCCTTCAAGACATTGGAGAAGATACCCAGTAAGGTTTATCTGAAACATAACAGTTACAGATCACTGCCACCATGCTCTAGTTAGAAGAGTTTACCATACCCAGGTATACGCTCCACGTCCATATTCTTGAAAGAGTTAGGGGTGGGGCAATAACCATACTTGAGGGCTGCCTATCTATATAGAGGGTCTAAGAACAAACATGAAGCTATAAATCTCTCCCTTTTCCTGTTTACTCTATTATCCACTCAATTGCCAAGGCCTAGCAATTCTACTCAAATTGGCTCTTGTACTTAATTGAATCTCCTTGGGAGGTAAAGACCATCTTGCCTCTATATCAATATAGAATGGAACCTGTACAGAATCAAAACTTTACAACAACCCTCAATCTCTTCCCATGACCTCTTCTTGAGGACAGAGACCATTTTCACTTTTATCTTTGTATCTCCAGCTTCTAAACATGTTCTTTCCTCTTAATAGGTGTTTAGTTAAGTGCTTGCTGACATCGTGACTGACTGATCTCATTTTATAGATGAAGGAACTGAGGCTTGTCCAGGTTAAGTGACTTGCCCAGGATCACACATTTAGTAAGTTTCTGGGGCAGAATTCAAACCCAAGTCTCCTGTCACCAAGTCCACCATTCATATATTGTGCCAAACTGTAACTGAACCTCTCTGAGCCCGTTTCCTCACCTGTAAAGTGGGAATAATATCACCCGCTAGAGTTGTTGTAAGGATCAAGTGAGATATACACATTCGTACATATAGAGAGAGTGTTTTGCAGACCTTAGAGTACTACATAAACAACAGTAACAGTTGATACTTCTATCTGTAGTATGAATTCCCATCACTATAGGCAGCAAAGAGGAGCAGTGAATAGAGAGCTAGACATGGTGAACACAGACGTAGGAAAACCCAGGTTCAAGTCTGACCTCAGACACTTACTAGCTCTGTAACCCTGTGCAAATCATTTAACCTCTGTCTATCCCAGTTTTCTCATCTGGAAAATGAGCATAATAATAGTGCCTACCTTCCAGGGTTATTGTTAGGATAAAATGAGATAATATTTTCAAAGCGCTTTGTAAACCTTAAAGTGCTCTATAAATGCTATTTTTATTACTGTAATGATATAACATTTCAACTTAGCATCAGAGAATTTAAATATTATTATAACTCCT
>JAQQSU010010988.1:0-12286 GCA_028627135.1 Pseudochirops cupreus | reverse complement strand
AAAAAAAAAAATCATAGGACTGTAGTTCTAGAGCTGATAGGAAAGACAGAGGCCATCCATCTAATCCGACCCCTTCCTTTCATAAATAGGAAAATTCAATAAATATTTATTAAGCACCTACTTTGTGCCAGAAACTGTGCCAAGGCCTTGGGGATACACAAAGAGGCAAAAGACAGGCCTAGCCCACATGGGACTTACTCTTTAGTAGAGGCCCAGAAAGGGCAAGTAACTTGTCCAGGGTCACACAAAAAGTAAACACTCATGGAAGGGCAAGATTTGAATTGACGTCTTCTGACTCCAGAGTAGGTGTTCTTTCCAGGGTTTTTTATGTGAATATATGTCCAAGATTTTCCTTCTCAGAGCAGCAGACCAACCCAGTGGGCCTGACAGAAGAAAACTGGCCAGTTTAGCCCAGGGAGGCTGGAGGTCAATGTTCCTGTATCCTGCTGTCTCTCCTTTGAAGGAAGGCACATCAAAGATTTCCACGGGATTTGCCTCTTGCTCCTTTGTGGTAAATAGCTGACTTTAAGAGCATTGCAGCTGGCACAGTTTTCCCCAACCACAGCCACTGATCTAGGAATATTTTGCTCTACACCAGAGTAGAAAGAGATGAAGTGTATCATAGTGGTGAGTGAAACAGTCTCAAACACAGGAAGTCCTAAGTACACCTCCTGCCTCTGGCACATAGTAGGTATGTAGCCCTCATTAGGTCATTTAACCTTTTGGAAAGCCCAGGAAATTCTCTCCAAGTCTACAATCTACAGAAGAGGGACACAACTACACTGGTGGAGGACAGATCCATCATTGGGAGTTCCCTATACCAATGATATCCTAGGGTTGGTCCTGTCCCCTTTCTCCTTCACTCCCTCCTGTACAGTGGAAGAAAACCAGCCCATTCCCTTGTTGTCTGTTTTTTATAGTGACTGATGATCCCTGTTGGGGACATCACCTTGCTAATGAAATAGAAATTAGCCTGAATTTAGAGTCAAAGGACCTAGCATCAAATCTTCTTCCACCATGTAACCTCGAACAAGTCATTTTACTTTTCTGGGCCCTTGTTTCTTCTTTTGTAAAATAAAGGGATAGGCCCTAATTGCCCTCTAAGATGGTTTCTGGTTTAAATCTATGATCTTATAATTCTCCTGCTCACCCCAGTTTAAAACCAGAGTCTTCGTTGATTTTTTTTTTGTATTCTCCTTGATTAGTTAGGTGGTGCAATGGCTAGAGCCCAGGCCTAGAATCAAGAAGACCCAAGTTCAAATTCAACCTCAGATACTTCCTGACTTTGTGATCTGTCTGCTTTGTTTTCCTCAAATGTAAAATGAAGGTAAAAAACAGCACCTGCTTCCCAGGGTTGTTGTGAGGATTAAATGAAGTCATATTTGTTAAGCACACTTAATAAATGCTTTTTTTGTTTCTCATATTTAATCAATTACTAGGACTTGTTGATTTTACAACATAATATCTCTCATCTCCCTCCCTTTTCTCCACTAACATGGTCACCATGCTCATTCAGGTCCTTATTATCCCTCCCTGAATTATTTTAGTAGCATTGATTGGTATCCTCAATTCTGTTCCCTACTGACTATAAAATAAAGCACAAAGATATCCACTTAGCATTGAAGAAAAACCCCAAAAAATTTGTCTCCAGTCTACCTATCCAAGGGCAGCTTGATAGTGTACTGGGCCTGGAGCCAGGAAGACTCCTTTTCATGAGTTCAAATCCAGCATCAGACATTTACTTACTACCTGTGTGACCCTGGACAAGTCACTTAACCATGTTGGCCTCAGTTTCCTCAACTATAAAGTGAGCTAGAGAAGGAAATGGCAAACCACTCCAGTAATTTTGCCAAGAAAACCCCAAATGGGGTCATGAAGAATCAGATTCAACTTAAAAAACGACTCAACTGCCTATTCAGACAGATAATGTCAAATGGTCACAAGGGCTGGTTTTTGTCTGGAACACTCCATCCTCTATCTCCATGCCTTCCTAGAACTGCACTCCTTTCTAATCTCTACCTCTTAGGATTTTTAGCTTCTTTCAAAGCTCAGCTCAGGTGCCACTCCCTGCATGAGGCCTTTCCAGATACTTACCTTGCCAGTGACTTTGTTCTGCTGGAATTACTTCATATTTCTATATGTATGAGTTTTAAATAATCCAGTAGACTGCTCCATCTTCCCACCTCCCCACAGCGACAGACAGGGAACAAGCATGAATGAGCTCAACTCTGTGAGATACCACCTGCTGAGTTTCTCTCCCAGAGAGCACCAGTCAATTGCTGGAGGACTCTTCAGAAGCAATTCCTGTCTGAGAAGAACATAATCTCATATTTTTCCCACCTCAATCTGCACAATAACCCTCACCCCCCTCCCCCGCACACACACATATACAGAGTAACCCTAAAGCTACTAACATCAATACCTTGTGTTCTCTGGCATCTGGGTGGCAAAGGGGCACTGAGTCTGGGATAAGGAAGATTTGAGTTCAGATCCAACCCACAGACTAGTTGTGTGACCTTGGACAAATCTGTTCCCTCAGCTGTAAAATAGGGACAATAGCACCCATCTCCCCGGGTTTTTACAAGGATCAAATGAGGTAATATTTGTAAACTTAATGAATGATTGTTTCTTTTCTTCCTTCCTCTGCCCCACCTCCTACTGGCCCTGAGTCCCAATCAGAGCTACTCCTATGGTAATATCCAAGAAGTCTAATCCCAGAGATCTTTTGGCTATTGAGACCAAGGGAGGTACCAAAGCCATGACCTCCATGGTGAGGAAGCAATAGAGTTGTGAGTCTCAGGAAACCACCCTTGTTCCTCAGGAACTAGAGACTCTCTGGAACTCACCCCTCCCAACCTCAAACACATGATCCCAAGTTGGGCAAGGGCCAGCCTTCTCTTCTGCAAACCAGTGACTCAAAGACCAATGAGAAGGAAGAAGGTCTGAACAGCTATGTATTATACACAGGAATAGAGGTTTATAAAACACACAGAAGTTTTGATAAATTGTCTTTATCTCTGCATAGATCTAAGCCCTCACTTCTCCCAGACAGATAGACAGTCCATAACCACAGACCCATTCAGAATGAAAAACAGAAGGTCAAGAACATCTGGGGGATGGGGAGGTTCCCATACCAAGAGGTCTTTGTGAAAGTAGAATAAAGATCAGGAGACAATTAAAAAAAACAAAAACAAAAACCACCAAACCACTAGGACCCAAAGTGGCCAATATTGTAGAGATGTGGTAGGGATATATCCTATAAGATAGATAAGATCTAGAATTCCCCATTTCAAATCTGCAAGGAAGACTGTAATTTCCCCCTTTAGGCAGAGCAAGAGGCACCTCATGGCATGGGAATGTCTCCATTCTCCTATCTCCAAGATGGACATTAAGCCAGAATCATATCTACCTACTAATCATCAGATATTTGAAATCTAATGGGCACAATGTTCTTTTAGGAGTTCTGGAAAAATATTAATTCTCCCTGGTCACTCTAAAGTTAGTTATTTTACTCATAGTTGATCTAGCTTCCTCCCACCAAATGCCCATTTCAAAAAAGAAATCATAAATAGCAAGCAAACATTTATCCAAGCAAACAGTAAAACAGAAATCAGAGAAGCTATATAGACTAGAATAGACAAGAGACTACGTAAATGGGTTCTTGAAATTAGGAATGAGATAACTCTCAGCTTAACCAAGAAGAGAAGATTTCACCAGTCGCCTACTCAGTGTTCTTTGTGTGTATGGGTACTGGGAATTAAGGGACATGGGGGGGGGGGGGCCACTAGTTTTCTCCACATGTCTGTAGCTCCAGAGGCTCCCATCTTCTATTCCAAAATCATATCTTCTTTTGCCTAGTCTCTCTCAAACCGTGCTTCTTCTCTCTGACATTCTCTCCCAAGTGTTTCTCATGTATGAAGTCTCAGAGGTCTTTCAGTCAAAAAGGCATCATTTGCCCTTATATTATGCTGGGTCATGCAGGTGTCCTTCAGGAAAACACCCAACCTGCCAGGGCAGAGCTGTTATATTCATATAAAGCCAGAAGATGGCTTCCATTCAATAACCCATGGTTTATAGGACTCAAATGCATCTATGATACCATGGTCCACAGAGTCAAATACACCTGGGTTCAAGGCCTTCTTCTGACACACACTGGCTATTCAATACTGGGAAAATCAGACAGTTCATCAGTTCCTCAGTCAGCTACCAAAGAATGAAAATTGCATAGTAGGTTCTAACCTACTTCAAAAATAGTTTCCTCATATCTACACCTATGAAATCTCAGGTCTTGAAAAAATGAATAAATACAAGTTTAGTGTTTATTAATCTGTGTATATGTTGTATTCCCTCAATGGGCCACAGAACCAGAGCTGGAAGATACTTTAGAGTCCATCTAATATAACCCCCTCATTTTGTTTATTTTTGTTTTTGCTTTTTGGAGGGGGGAAGGCAGGGCAATTGGGGTTAAGTGACTTGCCCAAGGTCACATAGCTAGTTTTTGTGTTAAATGTCTGAGGCCGAATTTGCACTCAGGTCCTCCTGACTCCAGGGCTGGTGCTCTAGTCACTGCACTACCTAGCTGCCTCAACTCCCTCATTTTGTAAAATGATGAGAATACTGAGGCTTTGAGTGTTTACTACACAGAGAGTAAAAATAACTGACATTTCCATGGTGCTTACTATGAGCCAGGCACTTTGCACCAGAGCTGGGATTTGAAATCTGGTCCCTGGATTTCAGAACCAGTGTTCTTCTTACCATACCATAAGCAAGGTCCTCGAGGGTCAAAGCGGTTTCATTTTCGCCTTTATATACCTAGGGCTTATCACAGTACCTAGCACATATAGGGATTAATAAATGTTCATCAAATTAAATTGATAGCCTTTTAAAATGTCCAGAAGCTCTTGTTTCTGTAAAAAAAAAAAAAACCAGGTGGTTCAATCCCATTATCTTGAAGGACCCTTCCAGTCCTATCACTCTAGGATCCCCTCAATACTGGCAGATCATCCATTTTCAAACTTTTGTCTGTAAAATAAATGTCACTGACAGCTGGATGAGCTGCTTATCCGTGAACAGCCAGAGCTCTTCTCTCCTCCCCCACAGCTACTGTAGAAATGCTCTGGTGCAGAGATGTTCAGATCCTGAATTAAAGGATGAGTCAAGCTGTTCCTGATGGAGGTGATGGCTACAACTTGTTGCACCATCCAGGTTTCTCCCAAACTGAGGATCTGCAAATCCATCAAACTCCAGGCGGAGCTTGCTTATAACCTAAATAAAGGAACAGAGGCTTATCAGTCGTCCCAGTCTTGCCAGACATCAGTGGCCAGTGGCAAAATCAAAGGCCTGCTGATGAGAGTTAATCGTTCACATTCAAAGTCAGCTCTATTTCTCTTCTTGGACTTATATGGATGACACAGAAAAATCTTTGCCCATTGCTGGAATGTTCCATCTGCTACCTAGGAAGTCCTAAGTGAATCCTGTTCTTTATTCTCCACCATCTCCCATTATCCATCCTGATCCTGCCTGAGTATGTCCATTTAATACAGTTTTCAGTAACTCATTATAATAATTATGACAGCTAACATTTACATAGCACTTTAAGGAACCTTGACATTATCTGTTTTGCTCCTCACAGCAATCCTATTAGGGAGATGCTAGTATTACACCCATTCTATGGATGAGGAATTGAGGCTCAGAGATGTTAGGTGACTTACCCACTGTCCCAGAGTATTAGTGAAAGGATATAACTCAGGTCCTCCTGACTCCATGTCCAGCACTCTTTCTGCCAGTGAAATGAATTCTGCATTCAGGTTGTAGAGTATATATGTACACCAATTTTGACAGAAATGCTAGGTCAGTCAATTCTACCTAATAATCACTTAACCCTTAAATACCTGAGTAATCACAGAATCTCAGAGTTTGAAGAATCCTTGCAGGCCATTTCTAGAACAACTCATTACATGAACAAGAACCTTCCCTATAACATCTCTGATAAGTAGCAAGCAAGCTCCCTTGGAAGGCTTTCAGTTATTGCATACATATATATATGCATATATATATATACATACATATATATGTATACACATACACACACACCTCTATGTCTATATAGGCACATGCACATGTGTATATGTATATTATATGTGTGTATATATATATATATATATATATATATACACAGAGAGAGACAGAGAGACAACTATAGTGTTTCAAGGAAAACTGCTCTGGTCTATTTATCCTGCAGAAATCCCTGGTTGAATCAGCCACACTTAAAATAATCATTAGGAGACTGTAGTCCATCCTATGACTTCTGGATTGCTGCCTCGGAACCCCTTCTACCTCTCCGCACAACTTGAAAAAGGCTGACCAGGCAGTTATATAATGAAACAAGTCAAATCAGGTTTTTTTTATTGTTAAGTGCCTACTATGTGCATGAAGAGACAGTGTGTCATAGTGGATCAAGAGTTGGCCTCAAAGCCAGGAACATCTGGATTCAAGTCCCACTTCTAACACATAGTGACTGCGCAACCCTGAGCAAGTCTCTTAACTTCTTAATGTCATAGCCAGTTCTCTAAAACTATAAATAGCAGAGAATGTGTCTAATTATATTGGTAGGAGTTTACTCACCCAGGAGTTCTCTATAACAGTGAAATCATAGGGTAGCATCAGTCCCTATCCCTATGAGAAAAGCATTATTCTAGGCACCAAGGAGACAAAGGAAAAAAACAAAGCAGTCTCTGCCTATCAGGTGCATATATTCTCCTGAGCACATTCTCTGTACAGCATATACAGAGCACATATAAGTTTATTAGAGGTGTGGGGGGAGAGTACTAACAACTAGAAGAAGCAGAAAAGTCTTCACAAAGAAAATGGTACTGGAGGTGAAACTTGAAATAAGCCAAGGATGCCAAGAGTCAGAAATGAAGAGAAGGTACTTAAATACCATCTCTATGCTGATGATTCTCAAACCTACCTGTCCTTCCCCAGACTCTCAATCTCAAATCTCCAATTGCCTTTCAATACTTCTATGTATCGCAAACAAAACCCTGCAAGAAGAGATAGTAGGAGATACCCCATTTAAAATAATTGTAGACAGCATAAAATGCCTAGGAATACACCTACCAAAACAATCCCAGGAACTATGTAAACAAAATTATAAAAAAAAAAATTTATACAAATAAACCAGATTTAAATAATTGGAAAAATGTTAACTGTTCATGGATAGGCAGGGTCAATATAATAAAAATGACAATTTTACCATATACTAATTTATATGTCCAATAGACATCTTAAACTCAATATGTCCAAAATAGAACTCATTATCTTTCCCCCAGATTCTCCCCTCCTTCTATCTTTCCTATTACTATAGAGAACAACATCATCCTCCCAATCCCTCAGGCTCACTACCTAAGAGTCATCCTGGATTCCTCACTATTTCTCACCTCCCATATCCAGGTTGTTGCCAAGGCTTGTTGATTTCACCTTCAAAACATCTCTCAAAGATGCCACCTTCTCTCCTCTGACACTGCCACCCCTCTAATGCAGGCCCTCATCACCTCACACTCGGATTACTGCAGTAGCCTGCTGGCAGGTCAGCCTGTCTCGAGTCTCTCCTCACTCCAAGCCATTCTCCATTTAGCCAGTAAAGTGGTTATCCTAAAACAAAGGTCTCATCATGTCACTCCCTCCTCAATAAACTCCAGTGGCTCCCCATTACCTCCAGGATCAAATAAAATGCTCTGTTTGGCATTCAAAGCCCTTCATAACCTAGCCTTCTCCTACTTTTCCCGTCTTCTTATACCTTACTCCCTGACATCTACTCTTTGATCCAGTAACATTGGCCTCCTCAATGTTCCAGAAAAAGAAACACTCCATCTCTTGGCTCCAGGCATTCTCTCTGGCTCTTCCATGCCTGGAATGCTCTCCCTCCTCTGCTCCTACTGCTATCCTCTCTCGCTTCTTTCAAGTCCCAACGAGAATCCCACCTTCTATAGGAAGCCTTCTTTAACCCCCGTAACTCCCCTAGTGACTTCCCTCTAAAAGTATTTCCTGTTTATCCTATATAGAACCTGCTTTGTATATATTTGTTTGCATTTGTGTTCCCCATTAGATCATAAGTTCCTTGAAGACAAAAAAGCATCTTTTGCATTTTTTTTCCTGTATCCCCAACACTTAGCACATAGGTTAAATGACTTGACTAGAGTCACACACCTAGTAAGCATCCAAAACCAGATTTGATTTGAAGTCTTCCTGATTCCAGACCAGATGCTCTTCCTACTGTGCCACCTAGCTGTGGAAAAGAGACAAAGACCCAGAACGAAAGCTTTGGGGGTGCCTAAGCTTATGGGTGGGAGATGAATGCTAATGTAACAATGGATATCATGAAGTCATAGGCATGTGGGCTGGAGGAGAATGAGAGAGAGCAAGGTCACAGCAGGTAAAAAAGAAGAGAGTGTCCAGAAGGAAGGAGGTGGTTAGAAGTATCAGGAGTCATAGAGAGGCCAACTGAGAAAGGGTCATTGGAGTGAGCAGCTAAGTGATCATTGGTCATCTTGGAGGGAGTAGTTTTAATGAAATGGTTAGCTCAGAAGCTAGATATCCACAGTTTGAGAAATGGATAAGGGAGGGTTCAGAAAAGGAGAGGGGAGGAAATGGAGGTGATTAAATAAACCAGTTCAGTCAAAATGGTCTAATTAGTTTTGCATATAAGTACAACCTTCATTTTCTAACCTTCCTGTAAGAGTATTTGTACAGATCTCTTCCCAAAGTGGAGGTAGGGGACCTATAATATGAAACAGCTTCATTCTAGGCTTCCTTCTACACAATCTTTCCAAAACCTGCCATGCCTTCAGCAAAAAAGAATATGTGTTTTGTCTAGAATATAAAAATAAATAAAACTGAGGGGGCAGGATCAAATCCATAAATTTCAACTTACTGAGCTTGCTATTGAACTAAGTTCAATAGCCTAAATGTGGTTCCCACCTTTGTGTCACAAATAAATGACCATAACATCCCATCACTTACCACATGCAATCCATCTATGCGAACTCACCTCTTCAGAAGAAAATCGTAGGACCAAGGGCACCAAAAGATGACAAATGGAAAGTCAAGTAACCGCTGATTACTGTCTATACATGACTCTGCTGGAGGGAGTAATGGAGTAGAGGTGGTGAAGGCTATATAGAAGGTATGCTCACTACCCATCAAAGAAAAGGTACCTCCTGTGGCTCTCCCAGAACAGGCTCACGCATTCTCTGGAATGGTGTTCTTGAGCAAAAATACAATTAGGCTCACTGTACAATCTATTGCACATGCCCACCTTCCCTCCTGACCTCTGCGAGACAGTACCCCTCTCCCAGCAACATCTCCTCTCTACCTTCTCCAGTGGAAATAAACCTCCTAGACTTTCTCTCTCAGGTTTCTTCATCAATCCTACTTAGAATCAGTTAAATTCAACAAACATTTGTTAAGTGCCTACTGTATGCACGATGCTGAGTAAGGCACTGGAGATCAAAATGAAAAAATGAAATATTCCCTGCCCTCAAGAAGTTTAAATTCTAGGGGAGGGTATGGAAAAGGAAACTAACAACTGGGGGACCAGGAAAAGGCTCATATAGGAAATAGTACCTGAGCTGTGCTCTGAAAGAAACTAGGGATTTTAATAGGTGAAGGTAAGAAAGAGCCATATTTCAAATACAAGAGTGGGGAGAGAGAAGGGGAATCACGTGCGCTAAGGTACAAAGGGAAGAGATAGAATGCCATGTACAGGAAGCAACTAGCAGGCCAGTTTGAATGGAAAGGAGAATGTATAATAGGAAATAAGGCTAGAAAGGAAAACATGTGCCTTACTGTGGATGGTTTTAAATACCGGGCAGTGGATTTTGTATTTTGTCCTAGAATCAATAGGCAGCCACTGAAGATCTTTGAGTAGGGAAATGATATGGTCAGATCTGTTTTAGAAATATCAATTTGGCTGCTATGTTAAGGTTGGATTGAAGAGTGCAGAAGTCAGAAGTAGGGAAAGCAGTTAGTAAGCTATCATAATAATATAGATAGGAAGCAATGAGGATGCAAACCAAGGAGGAAGGTGTATGAATGGATAGAAGGGGAAAGATGCCAGAGATGTTGTGGGCATACACAAGACTTGGTAAACTATTTGGCTGTGCAGGTTCAAAGAAAGAAAGGAGTCAAGAATGTGTCAAAAGTTGAGAGCCTGGGTGACTGGAAGGGGGGTGATGTCCTTAAAAGTCACCTAGAGGAAGATGTCTAGAACATAACTGATAATTCACGACAGGAGTACAGAAGAAAAATTAAGCTTGGACCACATGCATGCATTGATTGTGGGCCAAATATCCTGTATGTACCTTATTTGTACATAGCTGTTTGATGTGAGTTAGCCTGTGAGTTCCTTGCAAGCAAGGACTGTCTTGCCTTTGCCCCCAGTATTTAGCACAGTGAATGGCACATGGTGGATACTTAATAAATGTTTACTGGCTGACTGCACCTATGAGGGCTGGATATGCAGATCTGAGAATCAACTGAATAAAGTAACAACTGAACTTAGAAGATTTCTGAAGATCACCAAGGGAGAGAATGAGGAAATAGAACAAAAGTGGGTTCAAGTCAGAGCCTGAGGCTGCCCAAGACTGACAGGGCCTTAGTGGGTGGGAAAGGGATGATGATTCAGCAAAGACTTGGAAGAAATAGTTAGACAAGTACCAGGAGAACCAAGAGAGAGCATTGTCACGGAAGCTACGGGGAGGGAGAGTGTCCAGCAGGAGGGGGTGGTTGACAATGTCAAAAGTGCTCAAGAAAAGACTGACCACTTCAAAATTATGAGGTTGCAAGGCAGTGGTTCTGGTGCATTTCCACATCTACCAATCTCAAAGAAGAGAGAAAGTCATTTTCTTTTTGTTTTGATGAACCTGCTTTTTGGCTCTCCCTCAATCAGATTCAATGTGCTCTTCAGATTTTCATGGAATTTGCCATAAATAATAATAACTCGGGGGCGGCTAGGTGACAGTGAATAGAGCACTGGCCCTGGAGTCAGGAGGACCTGAGTTCAAATCTGGCCTCAGACACTTAACACTTACTAGCCATGTGACCTTGGGCAAGTCACTTAACTCCAATTGCCCTGCATTCCCCACCTCCAAAAAGCAATAATAATAACTCATATTTCATAATCCTTTAAGGGTTTCAAGGTACTTTGCTCATAACCCCACAAGGTAGATAGTCCAAGTATTATCCTCATTTTATAGGTGAAAACCCTGAGGCTCTGAAAAGTCAAGTGACTTGCCCAGTAACACACTATTAAGTGCCAAAACCAGGACTCAAATTTAGGCCACTTGAATCTAAGACTTCACCACTCCCTAACTTTGTTTCATTTTTTTTTCACTTTCTGTGTATCCCTATTGTTTAGCACAATGCCAGGCACATAATAAATGGTTTTGTTTCTTTTTTTTTTTTTGGAAGGAGAAAGGCAAGGCAGTTGGGGTTAAGTGACTTGCCCAAGGTCACACAGTAAGTGTGTCAAGTGTCTGAGGCCGGCTTTGAACTCAAGTCCTCCTGACTCCAGGGCCTGTGCTATATTCACTCTGCCACCTAGCTGCCCATTAATAAATGTTTATTAACTGATTGATAATATACCAGATTCTAGGCTAAGTTCTGGGTGTGTAACAACCACAAAATGTAAGTCAATCAGCCAACAAACATTTCTTAAAGCCTTCTGCATGCAATAAACTCCTTGAAAAAGAAAGATTCCATGCGTACCAACAGACTTATATCAGCGCCTTTTGTGGTAGGAAACAAAGTAGATGCCCATCAGTAGTACCGGAATAGAATGGAAGATTATTGTGCCATAAGAAACAATTACTGTGCTGTAAGAAATAATGAATACACAAGAGGCATGGGAAGACTTACATGAACTGCTGCAGAGTGAAGTAAGCAATACACAAGAAGCATGGGAAGACTTACATGAACCGCTGCAGAGTAAAGTAAGCAATACACAAGAAGCATGGAAAGCTTTACATGAACTGCTGCAGAGTGAAGTAAGCAATACACAAGAAGCATGGGAAGACTTACATGAACTGCTGCAGAATGAAGTAAACAATACACAAGAAGCATGGGAAGACTTACATGAACTGCTGCAGAGTGAAGTAAGCAATACACAAGAAGCATGGGAAGCTTTACATGAACTGCTGTAGAGTGAAGTAAGCAATACACAAGAAGCACAGGAAGACTTACATGAACTGCAGAGTGAAGTAAGCAATACACAAGAAGCATGGGAAGA
>JAQQSU010010987.1:0-12286 GCA_028627135.1 Pseudochirops cupreus | reverse complement strand
ATAAATGTAGAATATATGAAAAGCAATCAGGGAAGTTAAAGCACTAGCATATACGGTTTGGGGGGTGGGGTAGAGGAAAGGAATCCAGCAGAATGTAAGACTAGGACTGAGTTTTGACAGAAGCCAGGGAAACCAAAAAGGAGAGTCAAAGGAGGACGGGGAGAAGGGAGTATTTGAGGCACAGGGACACTTAGGGCAAAGGCACAAAGACAAGAGGTTGAATGTCATGTTAGAGAAATTGCAAGTAAGTCAACTGGTATATGACTATATTGTAGAGTTTATTGAGGAGAGTAAAATGTATGAGTACTGGTAAAGTAGGAAGGGTCCAGATCATGAAGAGTTGTAAATGTTAATATAGAGAAGTTTATATCTGATCCTGAAAGGATAGGGAGGCACCAGAGCTTCTTGAGCAAAGGAGTGGCCTAGTCAGACCTACGCTTTAGGAAAATCACCTGGGCTGTTCTGTGCTGGACAGACTGTAATGAGAAGAGACTTCAGACTGGGATCCTTGCTGCCTTCTAATGCAGGAGAGAGCTGATGAGGACCTGAATTAGCACTGCGGATGAAGGGGATATCAGTGAAAGGATGGGTCTTCCTTAGGTGTTTAGACCCCCCCCCCCCCGCCGAGCTCAGTGTCCTAACTTGCATCCTCACCATCAGTCTGGGGTCCTCAGAGCCTGAGGGCAATGACTCTTGCTCCCCTTGGGACTCTAGGAGTAACCCTGAGGGACAGGAGTTTTAATGCTGTCACTACTGTGTCAGTCTTGTCACTGCTGATGTTCTTCCAATTATTAATGACCTTTGTTAACTTTTATAAAAGGAATTTACTGAGTATGCCTCTCAGCAATAACAGTAGTTTTAAAATATCACTAATGTATACCCTTCTCCTGCATACACAGGGTCACTTTGGGAAGTGTGCTCAAACTTAAACATGTGTCTGAGGACTGACTCTTGGATTCTAGCCCCAGATGTCCATTTCTCCCTTTGTGGAATTCTCATGAAGTTCCCTTTAGGTGTGTCTCTCTGGGACTGGTGCCTTTCTGTAGCTAATACTTCTCCATTAGTAGAGGTCTTGATCTCTGAGGTTGCCACCATCATCAGTACCTGTCTTTCTACCTCCATCTGGAGGTACTTTTTCTGTCACTGGCCTCTGCTACCTCTGGTGGAGTCTTGTATTGACTGTGATTGCCAGTGTATCCCTGATGGAAATCTGAAACTCCTACAATTGCTTGGACACTCCTTTCTCAGAATGCTCATTCACCTAAATTTCAGGAAAGAAGAAACAACAAAAGAATCAGGCACCATGTGCCCAAGGACACATGACAACCAGGTATGGAATAGGGCATTTGCTTTCTCCCCAAAGGACCTTAAACAGCAGATCTACTTTAGTTAACACCAAGAAAGAGACTGAAGGATTGACTGAACATCCTTTTTGTTTGGAAACTAAGCAACATCCAAGTCATCAGTCTTTTGGCTCCTCAGCCAATTAGGAAATATTTTGTCATCACGACACCATAGCAGCCTCTCAGTCATGCTTAGTTGGAAGTAGGCTCCCCCAAAACTTTCCATTCAGTCACTTTGGCTGGAACCAGCAAGGAAATATGTCTGCACCCTTTGAGGACTCAGCCTTCATTGGCCAGTCCTCCCATTATATGGATATATATTGACTTGATTTGCATTATTGGGGTAGACAGTTCTGCTTTGCAAATGGCATTTTGACTAAAAAACAAAGCAATATAGTGATGGAAATGGAGCTACATTATCTATACCTTCTTGGTACAGAGATTTCAACTCATGGGAATAAGAATTTGCTCTATGACGATGGCACATTTTGAATTGGATTGAGGGTGTCATGAATGGAGTTTGATTATAACTAATATTGTCTTATCTTCTTTCCTTCTTTTTTAATGCAACAGAAAGGGGAATGTAAAATCCTACTTGTGAATTTAATTATTATAGAAAATGAACATAAAATACTGATTTCATCTCTTCATAATCTCTTAAATTCTTATATCTGTTTGTTTTTCAAAATTTTATTTCTTAGAAGGATATGACCTTCAAATTCAGCTAGGCTAAATATGATGTCTTAGGAGATATAGACTCCTATTTAAAAGAGAGTTGGTTGCTTTTTTTTTTAAGGACCCTAATCCCTGACATGTGATCAGTAATTATAATAATTTCCACACGTATAACATTTTAAATTTTACAAATTTCTCTTTATGTAATAAAGCTCTTTGCATGAGTCACCTATATTAACCAACACCACCCCTCCATGGTGCTTTTCAAAAAGTCATATAAACCTTTACTATTGTGATTTAATTGTCTTAATTTTTGTACAAGTGAAATGTCTAGCAAAGATTTTAGATACAGCTGTACAAGATACTAAAATTTGTTGGGTTTCTTGATTTGTTTTTAACATATGTTTTTAAAATGCCGCATGAGGATACTTTTCGAGCCTGCAGGAGAATGCTATTAATTTTAGAGACAGAAGATTACTGTTTGTAACAAGACAGGTGTCAAGAATCTTTTTGCAGTTAAAACTATAAATTCTTAAAAGAATACTTAGAAAGTTTGAGCATATTATCATGTGTTGTGTTGAAGTTTTAAGCTAAAATGTAAAGATTGATTTTTTTTATTAAAAGAAGGTATCAGATTTAAAATATGGGGTTAATTACTGAATTTTTATCTTAGAAAGCTCATTTATTTGGCATTAATTATGTCCCATCTTTATCACATAATGGTTGTATGAACTTGGGCAAATCACTTAACCCCTCACTGTTCTAGGCAGCTCTCTGAGACTCTTAAGTTGTAGAGAAGGTGCTGGCCTGCACTGAGAAAAGGAGTTACCTCATTTGAGAATTCCTTATAGCAATGAAATCACAGGTGCAATTCCTCTCCCTAATGCAATCATTTTGCCATTTCTTTTTTATATGAGGTTTCTGGTCTGGAATTGTTTGGGGGAAAGAGAGGCTTATGGGGGTAGTGGTGGTTGTGGGGGTTCTTTGGTTGTTTTTGTAGTGTGTTTTATTTTATTCTTGAATACACGAAAAAAGTACCAAGCCAACAAGTGAAATATTTTCGATTCTAAATTACATTAAAGCTGTTTTTAAAAGGCATTCATTTCCCTTAAAGTTTAAATAAGATTTAGTTTTATCTAGTTTCCAAATCATATTTTAAAAATTTGCATTGCAAAATGATTCCATCCTATGTGACTCATGTCTCACAGATGACAATTTTCAGTTTCTTGGCAGTACAGAAGTGGAACAGCCCAAAGGTACCGAAGTTGTGAGAGATGCGGTTAGAAAATTAAAGGTAGGGAACTCGATTCAACATGGAGGGCAAAAAGTACTTCAGGTATTTTCACATATTAAGACTTTGTTTGATGGGTAGAAATTCATTGCATGACTAATGTTGGGGCATTTGCAGTTTTAACTCATTAACAGACAGGGCATTATTGTACAAATATCACCAAAGGTTCTTGTTATTTCTCCAAATTCTCAAGTAAGCTTTTTGGGGTGTTTGTGTAGGGAGATAAACACACACATATCATCCATTATCGCAGGTAAGACTAAATGAAATACCTTGCCTTTCTTTTTTATTCATTTATGATTTTAATAAAATCATTTAAACTTCGAGATTTTATAAATCCTTAGGAAGTTAGTCTTTGCCATTATTGTTCATGGACAGAAGGGATGCTAACCCAACCTCCTTAACAGGAAGCTTATGACCAAACTAGGCACCCACCATTGAACTACAAGAGCAACTCATCAGGATAGTGCACAAGGGATGGGGAACCTGTGACCTTGGGGCCGTCCCCACCCCTGGTGCAGACAAACTACATGCACACCCCTCCCACCCCCAGAGTTCTTCTAGAAGGATTATTTCATAAATTGTTAGATTATTCACCAAGGCTCTAGTTGAAGTACACTTTGAAGTACTATTTTGGAAGAAAGACAAATTTCAATGATATCTCAGTCGTCAAGCATAGATAGGAAGGTCTGGCAAGCTACATGAGCAGTCATTAGGAACTGTTCAGTTTACAGTTCCCTGATGCTAAAACTGCAGAGTTAAACAGCAGAGCTGGCAACTTAAAAGGAAACCCCACCCACCCTTTTTTGGCAAGATTTTCTCCCAGAAATTTTTTACATAATACAATACACTCAGGATATTTCCTCAAACAGTACCCCACCTCAAAAAAAAAATTAAAGCTCACTGGGATTTTTTTTTAAATTTGAAAAGCCCCTCCCCTTCTTCAGAATGTTTCTTTCCAAAGATTTTATGTCTTTTTTTTTTAAAAAAAAATCTTTCTCATGCACACTTTGGGGGTTGGGGTTGGGGTAGGGTGTGTCACTTGTGAGTTGTTTCAGTTAGTTTGACCAGTTTTTAGAAATTCTCTTGCAAACCCGCTTCACCCTCCTCAAGCAATAAAACCATCTCATTATATTTAGTTTGTCATTAAAAAATACTCAGGGCAGCTAGGTGGCGCAGTCAACTCAGGAGGACCTTACCTCAAATCTGACCTCACACACTTAACACTTACTTGCCGTGTGACCTTGGGCAAATCACTTAACCCCAACTGCCCTGCCTTCCCCCCTCCTAAAAGCAAAAAACAAAAACAAAATATACTCAATTGTGTTAACTTCCATTGGGAAGAAATGATTGGAAAAGGGCTATCTCAAGGGTTCGCTGTTAATTTTAAATATTTCTTTAATATTGAAGCTTTCAGATCAGAGCTATCCAGTACTTGAAGGGAAGAGGAGAAAGAAGTAGATTGTTTATTTATATTCAGAGACAGTGTTATCTGTAGTTCCGTACATCCCCACAAGGATTTGTTCTGTGAAGTTTGGATTCAGTCAAAGGGCCATACTTGAGGACCTAGAAGGTCGTATGTGGCCTCGAGACATGTTCCCCACCCCTGGGCTAACCTCTTGAGTATTTAGGTGGGTTTATGCCTCCTTGGACAGAAAAAAGAGACCACTTTATCCCAGTCAATAACATTGTTCCTACAGCTAGAGAAAGTTCTGGTCTTACTATGACCAAACATTTTGAGACATTTGGAGATTGTTCAACTTTGAAGTGATGTGTCACATATTTTAAGGACACCAGTGTATATTTCCACATAAAAATTTCAGAAGACTTAGTTTCACAACTCAGTTCTCCTATTTACAGTAACTAACATGATCTTGAACAAGTCACTCTGCCTCTGTGGGTCTGTTTCTTTACATGTAAAATCAGAGAATTTAACTAGATAGATGATTTCTAAAGTTCCTTCTGACACTAAATCCTCTAATACATGACGGACGTATAGATGAGAATCATAAAGTTTAACAGAGAATTCACAAGCTAATAAGAGGTGATCAGCAAGTAATTCTTATTCCTTGACACCCTGTTCAAAATTGTATATTCCCTGTTTAGTTTCCAACATGGAACAGGTTTTGTAATTCATACTTGCTTCAGTTAGAATTTATCACAAGCAAGTGCGATATTGATTTTCTAAGGGTTTATTTTTACATTTGAGTCAGTAAACAAAAACATTTTTAGTGTTCAAAGAAAACAAATAATTTCTAAGTAATGTTATGTAAGTTAAATGATTTATAAGGATTTATATGTCTTATGAAATTTTCTTGCTAAAAATAGATTTAACATGAAACAAAAACCACATAACACAGCCAAATGTGGATATAGGAGTGTTTTTTTGAATATCTATTCCTGATTCCTAATATTTGACTGATAATTTGCCACCCATTGAAAAACTTGTTTGTCTTTAGTATAGTTACAATTTCAGTTAAGCTAATTTGCTCCCAGGCTTCCCCAACTGAAGAGCACCAAGAATTATGTATAATTCAGGTTTTTAAAGGATTCTTATTGTCTTGCATACCCCATAACCCACCCTCCTCATTCCTTTGGCTTGTTGCAAGAAGGTTGCTACTCTTGCCAGCAGGTGGCGCCAATGCTCCATTGCAAAAGTGAGGAGCTCGGTGCAATGATGCACTAGTTCCACCTCCCCCACCTCAGTTTCCTGCCCATTCTTTTGGCATATGATTTCTGCTTTGAGTGGGTGTGTGTACTTACATCTGCCAGGGCTTAGGAGTTTGAAATCCATCATTTTGTCATGGCTCCAACTGTTTGTACTTTATTTGCTCCACAAAGTCACCTCATAGCTTTATTACTTGCTGTTATGTCACTGTGTTGGATTACTGGATTAAATGAATAACAGCATAGTTCAACTCACAAAGAGCCAGGGACTAAAAATATTTGAGACATAAAATGTTTTGTAGTCAATTGTTAGCATCGTTAGTATGTAATGTGATTCAGACTTTTAAAGATGCTCAACAGTCTGTTTCTTGATGTCTTTTATGGTCCACCTTTGATCTCCGCTGGATCTTGAGTTAGTACAAAATCAGACTTTTAGACTATCATGAAAATCTCCTTTATTTTTCCATTATTCTCCCAACCCTTTTTTGTTTGTATATTTCTTAGTTGACTTTAAAAAAAATCACAGTGGTAAATGTAATTTCCTTAAAGCAAGCAAATGGATGCTTATTTTCATATGAGTTTTGATCTACTGTTTTAAAAGACTTAAAAATTCTTATCATGTTTAGACAAATTTGTGCTTGAATGAAATAAGAATGAGTCAAACTTTTATACGTTGAAATTATGCCATTGGAACTTTAATACAATGCCACAAATTTAGTTTCTTGTTTAAATTAACTTTTTTCTTTGAAACTTAATATCTTGGGATCATAATCAAGCTTTTAGAGGCTGTCTAGTTCAACCCCTTTAATTTGAAAACATGGAAAGCCTGGGAGTTTAAATGACTTTCTGAAAGTCACAAAGGTATTAAATACAGAATATGGATTTGAACCCAGGTCTTTTGACTATACGTATAGGACATTACTTTCACGATATGGCATTTAATTAAATATAATTTAATATAATATAATTTGTTGTAGAAGAGTATCTTAAAGGCTTTATGTTTTAAGGGATATGCACATCCATGTGTTGTACATATGTTTGAGTATGAAGTTTTAATATTCCCATATTTTTCTGGGATGTAATTGGATAGAAGATACTAAGATCTCTATAGATGAAGAAACTGAGACAAAACAATGGAAATTTATACAATGATACTAATAATTCACATTTAAATTCACTAGATTTAAGTTCTAAAGATGGGAGAGACCTCAGAAGCCATCTTTTCCTACCCCCTAAATTTTTCACTAAAACCAACGCCTAGTGGGATTAACTTGCCCAAGGTTACATATGAACGAACACTTTAAAGTTACCAAAGTACTTTCGTAAATTATCTAATAAGATCCAGAATTCTCAACCTGTTTTATATCATAGATCCTTTCAGCAATCTGGTGAATACTATGGACCCCTTCTCAAAATAACACTTAAAGCCTGCATTTATAATTGAAGGAAATCATACTTTTGAGATAGACATTTGTGAAAATAAAAATGTTGTTGGGTATTTGAGGCATTTTTTCTAAACCATGCAAATTCACCAACAGCCTAGAATCTATCAAGATCTCAGGTTAACAATAATAGAATTAGATCCTTTTCATGACAACCCTAGGAGGTAGGTTCTATTCCTCTCCATATTTTTTACAGATGAAGAAACTGAGGGTCAGAGAGATTAAATGACATTCTCAGGGTTACAAAACTGGCAACTTTCTGAGCCTCAATTTGAACTCATGTCTCTCCTGTCTCCAAGTTTATCACTTTATCTACCACTCTACCCTATCTCTTAGCAGTTATTCTATGGAGACATAGACCTGAGATTAGGTTTGGTAATTAAGTTTACCTGGGTTTACTAACTTCTAGACCATCTTTCCTTGTATTCCTCTGTCTCTCTTCTGAGATTATTTTTAATTAGTTTGATATTCCTTACTCACTTTTTATATTTATCATTAGTCTCTTTCCAATTTGATACTTTTGTCTAGTTAATAAAATACAGTACATCAAATTGTTGGGTATTTCCTGAGTTAAACTCTTCCACTCATGCACCCAATTAATCATGCTGTGAATTAATCACTAATCTACTAATTCTAGGGGTAGCCCAGTGGATAGAGTACTGGGCTTGGAATCAGGAAGACTCATCTTCATCAGTTCAAATCCAGCCTCACATGCTTACTAGCTGTGTAACCCAGGACAAGTCACTTAACCCTATCTGCCTCAGTTTCCTCATCTGTAAAATGAGCTGGAGAAGGAATTGGCAAACCACTCCAGAATCTTTGCCAAGGAAACCCCAAAATGTGGTCACAGAGAGTTGGGCTCAACTAAATGACAAAAATCCATAGTATCTTACACAGATTATCTTTTCCAAAAGAGTGTTGTAATTTTCTGCATATAATTTTCTCTAATGTAAAGTTAAATTATAAGAACATTTCAAGATTTAACATTAATATTGTGAGAGAATAAAATTTAAGTGAGAATAGTCAGGATTTTTTCAGACTGAAATGGAAAGATGTTGGAACTTCTACAGAAAGTCTGTAAGTAGAAAAGAAAGAGAGTAGACAGGAAAAAGAAAAATACAAAATATGAGTTTTAAGATATAGAGAACATTTAGAAAGATTGAAAGAACTTTGTAGTTTAAATAGATTGAAAAATGCAGTATACTGAAATTTGCAATTATGTGAAAAATTACAAATGTGTATATATGTATATATATACACACACACACACACACACACACACAGACACACACATATATATATATATACACATATATGTGTATGTAAAATTGCCATTGTAGAAATGGAAAATGAAGTTTCTATTGCATCATTGAAGGGAGCAGTGTTGTATAAAGAAAAAAGAAATGGATTCTAAATCAAGAGATTGGGCTTCTCTCCCTAATTCTGTGACCTTGGGCAAGTTTCATAAACTTTCTGGGTCTGTTTCCTCTTCTGTAAAATGAAGAAGTTAAAATAGCGTCTTTCAACACTGTCAATGATTAAAGCAAAAAGACAATTGGTGAAACCAATTAATTTGTTATTTATTCATCTACCTGAGCAGAAAGGCAGAAAAAAATCTAAGTAGATAAGTTTAATTGCAGTTACTGTTCTGTAGCCAGCTTCTTAGAAACTCCAAAAGGTTACTCAGTGACTTGCCAAAGGTCACTGTAATGCTCATGGCTTGAAATGTAAAAGGAACTTCTTGAGGTTTTGCTTATTTTTTTTTCCCTAGGAAATGTCTCATTAGAATAGCCCTTAAGAGCCATGCTTAAAATATCTGTGAAGTAATCAAGAGTTGATTGACTCAGACACATTGAGGTAATATTAGAGAAAATGATTTATTAAGTCAGTATTCCTATATGAAAACCCCAGTCGTCTTCATTGTGCCAGTGAAGGAAGGGAAAATCATAAAGGAAACGAAAAACAAATCAATCTGCATTCTTTGGGGGACCTTGGCGCCAATGCAGACAATGCAGACAAAAGGTCTACTACATTAGAATAAAACCAAAGATCTTATAGAAAAATCTCCTACAAACCAGTTAAATACCTGTGGGTATTTTAGAGGTGCTGCCTCCAAAAAGTACTTATTAGGCCAGCCAATCATTCATCTGCTACACAGTTTACAGAAAAAAAAAAATCAAACCACACCAAATGGGGAAAAAAACCCCCAAACAAACCAAAACCCAGCAATCCCTTTCTCTCCATTCCCCCAATGAGAGATTCCAAAGCCTTAGTGACAGGTCATTCATCCCAACTCTTCCAGCTATTAACCTGTGTGACTTTGGATAATTCCTTTTATCTCTCTGGCCCTAAATATCCTTAGGTGTAAATTGTTTTTTGGCGGGGTAAGGTAAGGAGCGACAGACCATATTAGATGATTTTAAAAATGCCTTTCAGCTTTAAATCCTAGATTCTGTAATCTGTATATTATTACGTTATGCAGCAACAATGATCAGAGCTCATTGGGCACACAATTAGACTGTAACTTAATTCCCATACTTTTACTATAGAATATGTAATTATATTTTCTCTGAATTAAAGATATATGAGCAGAGTAAAAGAGTATGACATAGTGACTACAGAATGTCCCTCTCAATGAGCTACATTGTAAAGAGAGAAGAAGAGAGAGGGAGGAAAGGAGGGGGGAAAGAAAAAGAGAGAAAGAGAGAGACAGAGAGAAAGAGAGGAAAAGAGGGAGGGAGGGAAGGGGGGAGAAATGGGAGGGAGCTTAAGAGGTCAATCGCAAAATGATTATTCCGTACTTCAGAGTTGTGAAAGTGTGTGTGTTTATATGTATGCGTGTATATGTATAGGTATACACACATATGTGTGTGCATATGTACATACACATATATAGTAATTAGAGTGTTGAGCCTGGAGTTAGGAAGACTTAATTTCAAATGTAACCTAAGACACTGACCAGCTGCATGACCCTAGACAAGTCACTTAATCTCTGTTTACCTCCGTTTTTTCATTGGTGAAATGGGGATAAAGATAGTACATACCTTCCAGGGTTGTTGTAGGGAGCAAATAGCTAATAATTGTAAAGTACTTCTTAACATAGTGCCTGGCACATAGAAAGCACTATTTAAATGTCAGCTACTTTATTGCATTATTATTGTAGTAATGATTATTGTTATTCTAAGACCATAAGTTGCAAAGCACATGCCAGCCTTCTTGGGTAAAGGGCGTTTCATATCCAAGAATTCTCAGATTGTTGAGTTCCCAGGTTCAACCTCTTTCCCTATCCTGTTACCAGAAAAGCCTCTGGAGAGGCTCATGATGGATGGAGAGCTCTCCTGGGGAGTCAGGAAGACCTAGGGTCTAAGTTCTGCCTCTGAATTATCCTGCCTGTGTGACCCCACAGTGTCCCAGGAAAATGTGCAGATTTGCAGTGTGGCTGGAGTTCCTCACCAGGAGTTCCATACACTAATGAAATCATTAATCTCTTCTATTCTGAGGATTCTAAAAGGGAGTAAAAGCTGTTTTACATTTAATGGTATTCTTTCTGTCTGTAGAAAAAAGATGCAACTAAGAGGCACAGTGTATAGAGCACTGGGTCAGGAGTCAGAAAGATTCATCTTCCTGAGTTCAAATCTGAATTTAGACACTTACTAGCTGTGTGACCCTGGGCAAGTCACTTAACCCTCATTGCTTCAGTTTCCTCATCTATAAAATGAGCTGGAGGAGGAAATGGCAAACCACTCTAGTATCTTTACCAAGAAAACCCAAATGGGGTCAGGAGGAATCTGACAAGACTGAAAAAAAGGATTGAAAAACAAGATACTCCATGCATAACAATTGCTGATTGTTTTATAATAGAAAAGAACCTACAAATTTCACCCTGGGCTTACTACCTTGATGAGAAGTTAGGAATACTAACTAATAGATCTTGCAGCACTGGAATGTGAAAAATATGAGTTTTTGATTTTTTTCTTTAATTCAGCTGCCATTATCAATATCAAAATTTTATAAAATGCCCAATATTTGCAGGGTATAATAACAATAATAATGACAATTTTCAGTTATTCACATTTATGTATCACTTTACAGTTTCAAAAATATTTTCTGCAAAAAAGCCAGGGTCATAAATCGTTAAGTATTTTCTTAATTTTATCTGTAAGGAAACCAAGGCTTAATGAGATTAAGTGACTTCCTCATAGTTACGGGTTCTAGTACAAACACAGGACCTCATTAACCACGTAGTCTTTAACCATCTCATTTTACAGATGAAGAAGCAAAGATTCAGAAATATTAAGTGACTTATAAAAAGTGTCCAACCTGGGATTCAAACCCTGATCTCTTTACTCCAAATCCAGGGCTCTTTCCATTAAAATATAGATGAGCCAGGGGTTTCAGGAAAATGTAAACCCAACACTGTTCATTATTATTAAAATTAGTTCTGAATAGCCCAAATTCAGTGATCAAATTATCTAGATGTTTAATCTGAACCATAATGCTAATCATTTCCTCTCATCCTTTATGATATAATAAAGATAGGGAACATTTATCCCACACTTTCTATATAATGGTAGTCATTTCCCCTCTCCTCCCTTTCACTCTAGCTATGGGGATATGTTTTGTTTAGTGGGCTGGGGTGATTGACACAAAGACCTGGCATTTTCTTCCTGATTTCTCCCTTTAAAAAAAGTTGATTCCCTTCATAATGGTAAAAATTTCAATGTCTTTTCCTTGTGCAGTGAACATCTGGTGTTCTATAGGGACCAAAAAAGATCAAAATCATAGAAAAGTCTATTGATCTTTTTCACATCTCATTCTGAACAGTAAGAAAGAGCTTAGTTACTCAGTTTTCCATATGTGTTGTGGGA
>JAQQSU010010986.1:0-12287 GCA_028627135.1 Pseudochirops cupreus | reverse complement strand
GGGCATCGTTCCAGATTGCTCTCCAGAATGGTTGAATCAGTTCACAACTCCACCAACAATGCATTAGTGTTCCAATTTTTCCACATCCTCTCCAGCATTTGTCATTTTCCTGTTTTGTCATCTTAGCCATTCTGACTGGTGAGATGTGGTACCTCAAAGTTGTTTTGATTTGCATTTCTCCAATCAACAGTGATTTAGAGGACTTTTTCATATGCTTATAGATATCTCTAATTTCTACCTCTGAAAATTGCCTGTTCATATCCTTTGACCATTTATCAATTGGAGAATGACTTGTATTCTTAGAGATTTGACTCAATTCCCTGATAACATCTATATCTTGTTTCTTATATTAGATTGTTAGATTGTAACAATCTATGATGTCTTCTCTTTAAATCTAGTTGGAGCATCATAAGCCACCAGAAGCTTACATATAGAACTCTCTTCTTTGCTAAGGTCAAACCCTCTCTCCATGCCCTTGGTTCCATTCTCTCTAGTCTCCTATACAAAGTTGCTTCAGCAGACTTGCCCCCTCTCTCTTTCATCTTGAATCACACCAACTCCACTGCTCTTTCCGAATTGTTTGCAAATAAGCTCAATTCTTCACATTAAAAAAAAAAACAAATCTTGTACACATACCCCATGACTATCCCACATTTCTTCAAACTTTCACTGGCAAAATCACTTACCCCTGTTGCCTTCATTTCTTTAATATCTGTTCTCACTTATTTATTTATTTGTTTGTTTGTTTTTCCATCCAAATGATCTACTGATACTGGTCTTTAAGACGGCTTCTCAATCGCCAGGTTCACCAAAGTGGTAATGACCTGCAGACATTCTTCTTGACCCACCCTATCCCCAGCATTTAATACTGTTGACCACCCTCTCTAATTGAATCCTTCACACTTTAGCTTCAGAGATTCTCTTGGTTCTCCTCCCCCTCTGGCACAGGTCCTCATGACATCTTTTATTTTAAGCCCAACAAATTATCTCTGAACCCTCCGAGTTTGTAGTTAGATTAAAATATGCCTTTATACTAAACCTCAACAATTCAACCTGAACCTTACATTTCCACATTTCTTTGAGTTTCTGCTTCCAGAGCCTGATTACCAGCTACATACAATAGCTTTTCAACAGGTTTTTCTGCTTCTATTTTTCTAGTCTTTCTTCATACTTCATACTTCTGCCACAGTCATCATCATCATCATCACTACCACCATCATCACCTCTCGTCTTTTCAAGTCACTGCTCGGAAATCTTCAGTGGATTCCTACTAATTACTGAGTAAAACTCAAACTTTTTTGCCTGACATTCAAAGGTCTCTCCTGTTACCATTTGCTATCACACAACTTATATTTTAATAGACTTTCATTGGTATTGCTTGGTTTATATCTCAGGAATTTCCTGTTCTATCTCCCCCCTTTACCCTCTTCCAGACAGCCACTGTGCATATAACAAAGATTATTTTTAAGAGGAAGAAGAAAAAAAAAAACAAATCGGCAACACTGGCCAATATTTCAAAAACATATTCAATTTTCTACATCTGTGGACTTCCATCTCTGCAAAGCAGTGAGGGAAAACGTTCAGATAACCTCTATTATTCCCTTTTAGGTACCTCATACTCCACCCAAACTGGAGTAATCTCTGTTTCCCAAATATGTCATTTGATTCCCAATAACTAAAATCTACCCCTTCCTTCTTTTTACCTGGGGAAATCCTACTCTTTAAAGCCCAACTCAAATGCCACCTCTTTCTTGACCCTCTGTTATCAAAAGACACTCAGACCTCAGGAAGCTCACACTACATAAAGCACTTATCTTTTGCAACTCTACTATACTTATCATACAATGCTGTGCATTAAATATATCCATGTCTGAACAACTGTGCAGTATAAAAGACAAAGAGACTTCTGACTCAGGAACAGGACTCACGTCTTGAGTCTGACATACTGGCTCTGTGACCCAGGGCACAGTGACCTAGGCAACTCTGTAAGACTAGACATTGCAGAGAAGGTGCTAACCTGAACTGGCAGATGGAATTTCCTCAACTGGGAAAAAGCTAGGTGGCACAATGGACAGAGTGCCGAGTCTAGAGTCAGTACAACTTGAGTAGAAATCTGGCTTCAGACACTTAACTTGACTTTACCCTGGTCAAGTAACTTAACCATTTTCTGCCTGAGTTTTGTCAACTACAAAATGGGTTATTGTGAGGATTAAATGAGATAGTTGGGAAGCACTTAGTACAGTGTCTGTGGGTACTTAGTGGGTACTTAATAGTGGGTACTTAATAAATGCTTGTTCCTTTAGATTACCCAGTCCCCAAGAGAATTCTCTGTAATCAGTGAAATCATAGGTACAGTCTCTATCCTTATCTATACATGTGTCTTAACCTCCTCCTAAACTGAAAGCCCTAGGAGGACAGGATCAGGTGTTACCTTCCCCAAGGTCTAACACAGTGCTTTATCCACAATTCAATATCTGTTGGGCTGAATTGTTAAACTGAAGACATAGTTCTACAAACTGCACATATTCAACAAACACTTGATGAATAGCTTATCCACCAAACTACAGAAAGTTAAGACAAACTTAATCCAGGATCATACGGCTTTAAACATCTCTGAGAAATAATCTTACTATTTAGTTGCTGAATAGCAATGATTTATAATCTATACTTGTTTTTAGTTTACTAACTTATATCACTTACCTATTATTCCTGCAGTAGTTGGGCTTGCTCCAAGGGATTTGATATGAACACTTAATAAAGGAACTACCATGCTTACACCAAAAACATCCTAAAAGAAAACAGATCATACTTTCATTAATTAGATGACTGTTAGAATCTGAGAGGTTTGGGAACTGCGGATCCTATACTAGGTAAAGACCCTTCCCTTTCTATTCCATATACAACATCTGGCGTTTCTAACAAAATGCCAAGTTTTCTCTCTAACTCTTTTGAGATACCACTAACATTATTTATCAGATTTTCAATTTGTAAATGGCAGATTTGCCATGTCCTATAATGCACTTTACTGTTAGCTCCTTCTAGCTTTTTTATTTCATAAACACAGAACACCATTATCATTCACTGGGAATGTATTTTAAAAGTATCTCAAAAAGAGATATACCATTAATATAGGGTTTACAAAAAAAAGGGAGGGGGATGCAAGCAGAGCTTCCCTCTTCCCACTTATACCTTTTTCCTCACAAAAGTAAAAGGGTGGGGGCAGCTAGGTGGCACAGTGAATAGAGCACCAGCCTTGGAGTCAGGAGGACCTGAGTTCAAATCTAGCCTCAGGCACTTGACATGTGTTACCTGTGAGACCTTGGGCAAGTCACATAACCCCAACTGCCTTGCCTTCCCCCTCCAAAAAAAAAAAGGAAAAGAGTATAGAATGAGGGGATACTAGATTGAACTAGAGTAGTTTAAGTAAGAAGATGGTGCTGTACACAGAAGTAACCAAGGCTTGCAACTCTCTAAATAAGGCATGAAGTCTTACTTTGGGTATTTCAGGTATAAAGTATCCACCTTCAGGAAACATCACCCCATGAAGGACTGTGCCAACTCTACCATCAGAGCACTCTTACCACCAAGCACTTCTTTCTTACAAAGGATACTCCACATTTTAATGCAAGATCTGTCTACCTGCCTCTTGATCATGTGCCATGGTACCCTCTTGTCATTCCAGAAGGATTGTTTCCTTTGTGCAGTGGTTCTCAACCTTCCTAGCCGTGACCCTTTAATACAGTTCCTCATGTTGTGGTGCCCCCAACCATAAAATTATTTTCGTTGCTACTTCATAACTATAATTTTGCTACTGCTAGGAATCGTAATGTAAATATCTGATACGCAGGATGTATTTTCATTGTTACAAATTGAACATAACCCATAGGTTGAGAACCACTGTCTTTGTGGCTAAGTGTAACTCGTATAATAACTCCTCTCTACTTTCTTGTTGGAAAAAAAAAAGCCATAACAACTAACTGAAACTGCAAAGTTTTCTTATTCCATAAGAAATCATTCCCTACTTCACTATGAACCCCAGATAATTATAATAATAATAGTTGACATTGCATAGCACCTTCTCTCATTTGTTCTTCACAACAACACTGTAAAATAGTGAAGGCAGTTATTATCATTTCTATTTAAAAGGTGATGAAATTGGGCCTCAGAAATGATAAATTCACTGCTCAGGGGTTAAAGGACTAGTAAGTGTCTGACAGGAACCTGTGTTCCAAGTGTAGTACCTTATCCTTACACTTCACATCATATGATACCACCTCTTCAGCATTCTGCCCAGGGCAACGAAGGGTCCCTGATTAATAATTTGGGTTGAGAGAGCAGCTTCAACAATGTGTGATCTCAGACAAGTGACTTACCTCCTTACACCACAGAATATTCTTTCTGTCTGGATAATCTATAGCTTGGCAGTCTCATTCTTGAATATTCAGAAAATGAATTTATGATGGGAAATGTCCCAACATTTTTAAGTCCATACTAGGAATATTCTATAAATCATTAGGAATTTAAGAGTTTGCCAGTCACCTATTAAACAGCCTAAATCTGCCTCTTTGCACTGCTATCCATTATTCCTAATTCTGCTAAGAGGGGATCAAACAGAACAAACCTTGTGGTCCTTTAAAAACACCCAAGATTGTCTTGACTATAAATACTGTATTCTCTCCACAACAGTAGTCTACCTAGCATTAACAGCTGATTTTATCCCAGTTCTCCTTTATCCTAAAACTCTTAAATTCCCCAAATTTTATATAAAGTTCCCTGAAAGGACTTTAAAGTCATTTGGATATTTCAGCAAATAAGGTAATTTTCTGAACATCCAATGATGAAGTATCAATTTATGGATGTTCTGAATGTCTTGCTAAGTGGAAAAAGAACTCAATTTGTATTTGAAAACCTTAGGTTCAAGGCCTGACTTTACTCTGTGACTTGAGGCAAATCATTTACTTCTTTGAGCTTTAATTTTATCACCTGCAGAATGGAGATAACTCTTGGATTACCAATCACACAGGGCTTGTTTCAAATAAAGTCATAATTCATAAATCAAACATTATCATGTAAACATGATCAAGTATTATTGATGGTCTTTTTTGTTCTACTCTTCAAAACTCAATTTTTTTTAAAGTAATTTATCATTCAAACTCAAACTCAGGATTAATTCATCCTAGGAATGCATTCCGAATCACGTCAGCCCTAGTTACCCGATGCCGATGGAATATTATACTATATTTCTTACTACTAATATATTGCTCAGATTGGGATGAACAAAATACTTGCCTGAAGCTGAACAAGGTCAGCCCCAATATTTTTTTCTAACTCCTCCCACTTTTGACCATCCTAACAGGGAAAGAAGAGGAGATGATCTTATCATGAATCAATTATTCCTTGGTTGGTGGAAGGGAACGATGAATTTAACTAAGAATATTACTGTGAGGAAAGGGAGAAGAATGGAGTCATAACAAGAAGGCAACAGATGGGAAGAGAAGAGGCCCTAAAATAGTAAATTTTCAGACCGCATATAGGATTATCTTCTTGCTATGGCATCCTCCCCCAGGGCTACATAACTTTAGGTTACAAGCTACTAATAGTGAACAGAGAGACAATAATTGGTTTTATTCCTAACCCTCCTCCAACACTGTTTACAGGAATTTCAATGCATAAAAAGTAGAGAAAACCAGAACTGAACTGGCAAAGGGTATCCTGAGGGAGACTGCAATCAGCCTCCAAATCTAATCTGCAAATTGCCTACCAGATTTCAAGTAAATTCCTCGAAGACAAGAGCAGTATTTAACTTACCTTTGCGTTTTAGACAGTGTCTTGTAGAAATGGGGCACTCAATAAACATTTCTTTAGATGATCAAGTAAGTGGCTTTTATGGAAGTCATACCTTAAGACAAATTAAGTCCTGGAAACTTGACAAGTTTCCCCAAGATTGAGGCTTTATTGGTCAATTGTTTTTCAGTCATGTCTGACCCTTCGTGATCCCATTTGGGGTTTTCCTGGCAAAGATAGTGGAGCAGTTTGCTGTTTCCTTCTCTAGCTCATTTTACAGGTGAAAAAACTAAGGCAAACAGGGATGAGTGACTTGCCCAGGGTCACACAGCTACTGTGGCCATATCTGAACGCAGGAAGATTTCCTGAGTCCAGGCCTGGTGTTACATATGCTGTGCCACCAGATAATGGCTACTAAATACCAAATAACAATTTCCCATTTTCAGTACAGTCTGCAAGGAAATTATTGACACTATAACTTATAAAAATGGGAGGAAATTTATGGTATTCTGTTGGAAAATTAAGTCCAATTCTCTACAAATTATGGATTAGTTTAAGGACATGTGTATCTTTTTTTTAACTGATGAAAAGGTTTTGAATTTTGGAAAAGTTATAAAGCATGTAAATTTAAAAATTATCTTGTAGCAGTATGACCACTGAAAGTGGAGTCTAAAAGACTTGAGTTCAAACATGACCTCTGATGATTGTTAATTGTATGATCTATGACAAGTCAACCAATTAATTAACAAATAAGCAGTACTTAGTATGTGCCTGGCATTGTGATAACAAGTACAAAAAAAAAGAAATAATCTCCCCTTGAAATGAGCTTACATTCTAGTGAGGGAGACAAATACATATAAAAATTGAGTATAAATAGGAAGGGAACAAATATAATGATATAAAGTACTTTGGAAGGGGAGCGATCAGTATTATGCCCTAGTTTCATCTTAAACAGAGAAAAGTGATTCTATGAGGAAGTTGAAGGAGGCAGTATATTCCATATGCAAGAAGGCCAGGGCAAAGGTCTGGAAGGACGAGATGGGAGTGTCCTCTACAAGGAACAAAGACCACCTTTTGGCTGGACTGAATACTGTACAAGGAGGAGTTATGTCTAATAAACTTACTAAGATCTGTTCAGGCCAAGCTATGTTAACATATGTTGTGCCCGACTTTGAAAACTAAGCAAATAAGTTTATATCTTATCTTGGGACACAGGTTTTTAACTGGTACTTTTAATTTTTTTTTTTTTTGATAACTATTTCAATATAACCTGTTACTTATTTTGGCAAACGCTGCCCACTTACATTTTGATCGCTTTGGGTCTTATTCGGTAGGAGTTTGGCTGTTTTTTTTCTTTTTTTTTGTCAGCTTGGATTTTGACACCTCTGGATGACCTAGAATTACCCTTACAAGCTCTTGAACTATGATCCTAGTCTTTGCTTTGGAGATAAACAATCCATGGCAAGGCTTCCCTATGACCTGCCTGGTGGAGTTTCCATGTGAGGAACCATCCCTGCATGGGTGTTAATTATGGTTTCTGTTGCTGTTCATCGTGCCAGACTTCTCTTTACCATGTCGGGTTTTCTTGGCAAAGATACTAGTGTGGTTTGCCATTTTCTTCTCCAGCTTATTTTATGGATGAGGAAATTGAAACAAACACGTTTAAGGGCTTTGCCTAGGGTCACACTGCTAGGAAGTGTCTGAGGCCGGATTTGAATTCGGGTTTTTATAACTCCGGGCCCAGGGTTTTGGCCACTGGGCCACCTAGTTAACAGCCGCGGCCCTCTCCCCACAAAGCGTATATCAGCATGGTTCGCTGCGTCCCTTCTAGGGCACCCCACGCTGCTACCATTCCTTCATTAAGTGCTGGGGCTTCTGCCCCTAAGGGCAGGTGAATAGGGAGGATGGCAGGGAGGGCATGGAACTGGGGAATGAAAGGCTGCTAGGAGCCCTGCAGGGCACGCTCTGCTCCCTTCCCTTCTCTCAGAGGCTCAGCAGCTGCGGCTCTGTTTTGCGGGCCCCCCACTTTTAAGCCGCCCTCCCCGGGACTCACCAGGAAGCCCACCAGGTAAAGGTAAAGCAAGAATCTGCTGGGCCGGTGGCTGGACTGAGCCTTCTCCACTCCCGGTCCTCGGCAGGCCGAGGCTCTGCTCTGGGAGCAGCCGCCCCCATCCTCCATCCAGAGAGACCCCAGCCCCAGGTGGGGTGCGAACTTGGGTGGATGCTGCAGCGGCCGAGGGCAGCCTCCGGCCGAGGGCAGCCTCCCGCCGAGGTGCGGGTCCAGCTGATCAGCCCGGGCTCTCAGCTCCGCCCCGCCTCTAGCGGAAGACAACTAGAGGGAGGCGCGTGCGCACTGGGCGCCCTCAAGGCATAGCAGTCACGCCTGTGTACCCAGGGCTGCGCAACCCAGATCCCCGGCTGGTGCGGCGGTTACCGGACCGGGAAGCGAGCGCTGGGGCTTCCTTCTGCAAAGTGCACTGCCCTGCCAGCCACAGAAAGGAAGGAGAGGGTAATAAGCATTTATTAAGCCCTTCCTCTATGCACTTTATATATCCACAACAACACTTTACAAATAGTGTCTTATTTGAACCTTTTAGCAGCCCTGGGAGGTGGGTACTGTTATTAACCCCTTTATACAGACGAGGAAAGTGAGACAGAGGTTAAGTGACCCTTAGTTCTTTTTTTCAGTTTTATTTTTATTTTCAGTTACAAATACTCCTCCTCCCCCACCTATTAAGGAGACACGGATTACAATACTTGCTCTACATATTAAGTCAAGCAAAACATATTTCCACATGAGTCATATTCCAACCCCCGCGTCCCTCTTCCCACACCCCTCCCCGAAAAAACGGAGAAGTAAGAGGAAAACAGAATGCTTCAATCTGCGTGCAGAAGTCCATCAGTTCTCCCTCTGGAGGGGGATAGCAGTTTTCATTCATAGGTTCTTTGGAATTATGGTGGATCATTGCATCAATCAAAGTTAGTAAGTCTTTCACGGTTGTTTATCTTTACAATATTGCCGTTACCATTCACCTTGTTCTCTTAGGTCTGCTCACTTTATCTGCATCAGTTCATAAAGGTCTCCCCAGATCTTTCTGAAGCTGTCCCCTTCACTGATCACTGTATTGATCAGAGTTATTAAGTCTTTCATATTTTATCATATGTACAATATTATTGTTACTGTGTAAATTAATATCCTGATTCTGCTCACTTCACATTGCATCAGTTCATATAGGTCTTCTCAAGTTTTCCAGAAACTCTCCTCTTCAGTATTTCTTACAAGAGCTTACAAGCTTACAAGAACTTACAAGTATCCCATCACATTTATTATAACTTGTACAGCCAATTACCAATTGATGGGCATTCCCCAAATTTTTAAAAGAACTGTTACAGATATTTTTGTACATATGGGTCCTTTTAACCTTTTATCTTTGATATCTTTGAGGAATAGATCTAGTAATGGCTTTGCTGAGCCAAAGGACATGTGTGGGTATAGATCCAAATTGTTCTCCAGAATAGTTGGACTAATTCACTGCTCCAACATAGCTGCCAAATGGCACTCAATCCTGTGCCCAGTCCTGCAAGGATCCCCTTGGATCTCTTTCTGATCAGGTGTTCACTTCCCTTACTGTCCCTGATCTCTCTTCTCCTTCTCAGTTTTGCTGCTACTTCCATTAACCCTATGCTACTTCCATTAACCCTATGCTACTTCAGTCCTGGCCAGTTGTCTCTCTTCCCAAGTGTCCCAGGGCAGAAAAAAATGACTCTTTATAATTTTGTTTTTTCTTAGCTTTCTCTCTCAGAATTTAGTTTGTTATGATTTTTTTTTAGGTTGTTGTGGAGGGCATGTGTTGGGAGAGCTCAGAAAAAATTCTAGTTTTCACTCTTTTCATTTCAGCTCTATCTCCAAGGTCACAATGCTAATAAATTTCCTAGGACAGATTTGAACTGGGGTTTTCCTGATTCTAGACCCAGCACCCTCTATTATACCATCTATGAGGGAAAGACTTCAGCTGGAGTTATGAATGGGGACTATAGTGACGCCTGAAAACCATATAACTTTAACCAGAATATTGTGGATTTGTGGGATATTGGAATTGTGATTTCATTAATACAATTATCATTTATATTGTCTGGATTAAGCAGTAGTTTATGAGTATAGAGGGCAGGTAGGTGGCCCGGTAAATTGAGCACTAGACCTGGAGTTAGGAAGACTCATCTTCCTGAGTTCAAATGAACTCACACACTCACTAGCTGTGTGTCCCTGGGCAAGTCCTTCAATGCTGTTTGCCAGTTTTCTTCATCTGTGAAATGAGCTGGAGAAGTAAATGGCAAACCACTCCTGTATCTCTGCCAAGAAAACCCCAAATGGGGTCATGAAGAGTTAGACATGACTGGATAACAAAACGGCAATGTGAGGTATATATTCACCTGGTCCTGAGTACTAGCTGGGCCCCTGATACACAGTTAGGATGATTGATTTTAGAGTATCTAGGCCATGACTCCAGATCAGGCCTTTAAAAAGAGAAGACAAACATGGACAGAACAAGAAATGTGCAAAGACTGTGGTTTCCTGGAAGGAAATCTGTATGGCTCCCTGACCTCACAGCCCTGTGACCTCTCTAGAACTGTGTCTATGAGGAAACCACCAAAACCCTGAGTGATAGACAGCTTGTCCAGGGTCATGCAAATGAAGTTCTGAGAAGGAACACGTGCTCAAGGATCCCAAGTCAAGCAGTCAGTTTCTCATGAACATGCAAATGTGTAGCTCCCCAGCCCTTCATTAACGTGGGAAAGGACTGGCGCTGGGGAGGGTTCATGGTGGCTTGCATACCCCTGTTGAGAGCTCAGAACTTTGGGTCTCTGTTTTACTTAAAATCTGACTGCGGCTATACATCAACAATGCAGTATTCATAATGCCTACAGTAACTATAAATATGCTGATATGGTTATTAATCACAAAATGTAACAGGCTCTCCACGTAGGGATATATCTAGAACATTTATTCAAATACCAGAAAACTGAGTCCCAAAACCAGAAAGGCAAAACCATCACAGTAGTTATGGAGTTGGCACACATGGTTAAAATAGTAAACACCCACATTCTCAAGCCTTCAAAACAGAACAGGCTACCACAGGCAAAGATGCTCTTCTCCTCACTCACAGTACCTGCTCAACATCCATGCAGCTTGCTCCCAGAAGCTCTGGCTCCCCACAGTTCCTATACCCAGCAATCCTCAGCAGGAGTCCTTAGCAGAAATTCTGCCTGGCTCAAAGAAAAAGGAGTTTGTGCCACCACCTATACCACTGCTTCCAGTCACTGCACTGACTCCAGCTTGGCTCCCGCTTCCTCTTGCCCCACCCCTTCCTGCTACTTCAGCCTGTTCAAGCGGCATGGAGGATCTTCAAATCCCATAACCATTACAGGCTACTGGGTAGATTTACCAGAACCAAGAGGGAGGGGGACCTAGGGCACTCAGACTCCTAGAACGCCCCCTCATACCTCACCCCTTATCAAATACAAGGGCATTATGATAAGGGAAGTTTGCTAAATTGATTATGATTAGGGGAGCCTTGCATACCTTTCATACCTGGATTATGATTAGAAGAGCCTTGCAAACATTGCCTTAATGGAGCTGACATAAATAGATTCCTGGGTACATAGGAACTTCTCAATACATAGGTGGTTCAGTCAGTAATCAAACATGGAGGCACTTCTGTCAGCTAGGGCCAATTGCAGCAGGTCAATCTTGAAGATTCCCTGGGCAATGCTGAGCTCCCAGAACTAAAGAGAAGCAAAGAATAAACTCATGAAGAGGAGCAGCAAACCTTGCTTTGGCCTTACTCTTTGTTTGAATTTTGAGTTATGTTCCAGGTCTGAGGAAAGTAGGACAAATCTATAGATATTACCCAATCTTTTCACCTACTGGTGAAATGCCCCAAATTGGGTAGTTCTAGAATTTTGGAGTCAATGTAGAATTCCTAGGGGACGTGGGGTTAACCAGAAGAAATATCTTGTGTGACTCTCTAGTAACCTGATTTTTATCACGTTAAAAGTGTGCCTCAAGTCTGCAGGAAAGTATAGGTCCCTGGGGGAGGTGAGCCTCAAGAGAATGGGAAGGGGGTTTGTTGTAATGCCATGCACCAGCAGATTCCCAAAGGAATACTACTGTGAACAGCTTTTAGAGTTCAGATTACAAAATATAGTGAACACTCTGTTTATTCCATTACAAATCAAGACAAACATTCAAAACATTATAATATTCACAACATTACGTCTTATCACAGAAAATGGCCACACAGTTTTCACTACAGTGGCCACAATATTCAGAACAAGGCTTATCACAGAAAATGGTCACACAGTTTTCACTACAGTGGCCACAATATTCAGAACAAGGAACAATGGAATCAAACTTCCACTCATGGGGCAACTCAATCATTAGTCATTCAATCAATTCACAATAGAAAACTTAAACTTCCACTCATGGGGCAACTCAATCATTA
>JAQQSU010010985.1:0-12287 GCA_028627135.1 Pseudochirops cupreus | reverse complement strand
AAAAAAAAACCTCTCTGCTGCTCAGTTTCTTCATCTTCTTCATCAACTACATGGTTTCCACAGCTCCTTATAGCTGTAGTATAAACTCCTAGTAACTCTAAATCCCATGTTTATATATATTGCATGGTCATAATGAGTACATGAGTGTGTATGTACATAAATAAATGCATATGCACCCATAGGGAGAGGCACAGCAAAATAATGGAAAATGTGGTCCCCAGAGACTGAAGGACATAGATATACATGAAAACCCAACCTATACTGGCTCTGTGCCTGTGGGTTGATGTCACCTAGTTTTTTGTTTTTTTTTTCCCTGACCCAGACAAATCCCTGTCATTATATAAATTGAAAAGCAAATCCAGTTCTCAGATGTAAGAAAAAAAAATAATTCACTGACTTGCCCTTTGTCACAGACATAATTATTGGTAGGACTTGAAAAGGCATCTTTGTTTTTGTTTGGTTCTCTATCCACTATGCCAGGCTATTCTCTCTGGCATGGTACATCTTCCTCTTCTAGTCTCCTGACTTCTTTGCTATTATCTAGTCACAGGTAAATTCCAACCTGTGCAGTCCTCCAGGTCAGGGATTTTCTTTTGTCTTTCTTTTCATCTCTACTGCTTACTAAAGTGCCTGGTACATATAAATTGCAATGTCCTACATGCTTAAGAAATATTTGGTAGCCGATTGGATGGAAAGCTGTTGTGAGAGCCTTAAGATCTTTTATTGATAGTTGTTTGAAACCTATCTCTGTCTTTATGGACAATAATAAAAGCTAGCATTTTAATAGAATGTTATACTTTACAAAGCCTTTTTGTCTTCACAAAAGAACCAAGGACATATGTGCTCTTAATATGTCCATTTTCTAGATGAGAATCTAAGTCTAAAAACATATCAGTGACACACCAGGCCAAATAACAACTGTCAAGGGTAGGATTTGAACTCAATTCTTCCTGATCCCAAGTCTAGCCATCCATTTTCTTTATCTCCATCTCCTCAATTTTTTTATATAAAAAGTTAAATAAATGAAGATCTACATGTATAGTCTTGCATCTAGTGATATATTCTATAACATTCAAAAGAAAAAAAAAACAAACGAAACCAATCACAGAGTAATGCCCTCAGTGATTCTCTAAGGTTATAATTTCTGAAGCGTTGCCAGTTAGCATTAATGAATCTTCATACATTCATTCTGGTTTGGAAATACATAGACACATTATACATACTCACATGAATATAAACATAAACACAAAATATGAAAAATTAGAATTAAGGTAGCATAGTCATTTGATTACCCATGACTACATCCTTTAATTCTTGTCAAACCAAATAGAGCTCAATTTTAAACCAGTTTACGACAAAATATATCTGAGAAAGTATAATCCCAACAATTTTTGGTCCTTCAAAGTCAAATGGATATCACGGATAGCAGATTTAACATAGGTGAATTTGATGTACACTGGACATAGACTTGTCTTGAGAGTCTCATAAAGAGAAGGAAAGAAAGGAGAAAGGCATCAGTATTGTCTAGGAGTCCTGGGTACATAACCAAATTCTCTTTGCTGTTCTCCACATCTTACCCACTGATGGAAAGATAATGAATAGACAATTAAGTGTGATGCTTCCTGGTTTAGAAGGAGGTAAGTATTTATTGAAACAGCTTGTGTATTTGCCAACCTAGCTGTGTTCTAGAGTCAAAACTATAAGTACACAGCTGAGTGTATAAAGATCATGAAGCACACAAAGATTATTAGATAACATACACATGATGTAAGGTAGAAATAATCTCAGATCTTTAGTCACATGAAACTACTGACAGACAAATTGGTATTTCACATTTCTCTTTTCTCCTTCATTACCATAATATAGATGCACAATCACTTTTATATACATATAAACATATGACACTTGCATATGTAGCATGCACAATGCCAGTGTGCACATAAATGTGTATACACATATGTATGTGTGCATATATATATATATATATATTAAATTGTAGTTATTCTAACAATTATTTAACAGAAAATTATGATTTAATTTTGATATTCACGTTATAGTAAATTTATTCTCAGCATCAATAACGATTGAACATTATTCTAATTGAATGATGAATAGGCCTTATGACATTACTTTCTCTTCTAAATGGAAAATTACATATGTGGATCAATATTTTCCTCAAGGATAGTCTGGAAAGAGCATTTTGTAATACAGTTCCAGCTTTTGGTACAGATATTCCTTCTCCTAAAAGACCAAGTCATTGTGGGGCATGAAACAATCACAAGAATCCATTTGACTTATAAAACTAATTATCCATTTCATATTCTAACATAACAAATTTCTGTTGTTTTGTAGTAAATTTATATTTAAATGCTTAAGAAATGTATATAGTACAGCCAGGGAACACAAGAAAGAGTGAACTATAGAAATCCCTGTTATCATCCCCTTTTAGGAGCCTTATGAATTTAAGAAAACAAAGAAAGAAAAACAAAAGAATAAAGTTTATCTGCCCAAAATATCAGAATACAGGAGAAAAATGGAAAGTGAGAGGATGTCAGGAGATTGGACTGCTGGAATAAATTTCTTCTCATAGATTGTAATTTTCTTGGGTGAGGGCAAGCTGTTATGTTTTTGATGGATACTCAATACTTTTTGAATGAATACATGAATTAACTAACAGAACATATGTTTCCTGAATTCCAGTTATTTCTAGAACATGCAGTATAGCATAGGAGTCATAACTATTATTGTTTTGAGTAGGGTGGCATGTATAGAGTGAGAATCTTGCCTATAAAAATTTGAAAAGGTGACATTTCAGATGTTCTCTTGTCGAAGAAAATTGAAGCGAAATTTCAATTGAGCACCTCTGTCTCCTTTCTGACATGTTATCATCACCCCATCCATCTCAAATGACAGACCTATATCTTCTTTGATCCTGTTCTTTCCTCCAAAATATCTTTGAGAAATCTTTTTTTTTTGTCTTTAGTCAACTTTGACATTCTCAGCTCACTCTTACCATTTTTCCAGTCACTCAAGTTTCCAACTTACTGATATTTCAGGACTCTACACTCATTTATTGCTTTCTCCTCTTCTCCACTTCCAATCAGGTGCCAAATCTTACTAATTCCACTTCATAGATCTATTATATCCATTTCCTTCTCACTACCTATGCCCTAGTCACTCTAGTTTCAGGCCCTGATGATTTTCTCACTTAAATAATTGACATAGTATCCTAATTGGTCTCATTGCCTTCAGGCTCCGTCTTTTCCAATCCATCCTTCACACAGCTGCCAAACTTTTATACTTAAAGTACATATAAGAACATGTGACTCTTCTATGAAAAAAAAAAAGTTTTAGTGCCTTCTTATTCCCTTCAGGATAAAATACAAATCCCTCTATTTGGCATATAAAGTCCTTTCCAATTTAGTTCCAGTCTAGCTTTCCTAACTAATTACACATTACTGTCACTCAGGCACTATCTGCTCCAGACAAACTACACTATTTGATGTTTCCTATTATTAATATTTTACATCCTCTCTAGGTGCATTTCCACATATTTTCTCCCATATTTATAATGTTCTTGCTCCTCACTTCTGACTCTTGGTATCTCTCTCTAGGCTCAGATCATTTGCTACTTTCCTCTGCATCCAGGACCATCTCCACTCTTCTTAATCTATGACACCACTGGACCCAGATGACTCTGCAGGAAAAAAAAAAAAAGTGAGGCTAGTGACTTTCCACAGACCTCCCTCTCTTGAATCCAATTGACTTGTATGTCATGGCATCTTCTCCCTTGATGTCATGCTCCTCTTCAAAACAGAGGGAAAACCACAACATTGATTCTTAAACTTGTTTCCCTAATACAAATCACTGTGTATCAATTTTGTTGATCCACTATATTTATCATTTATGAAAAAATTATGCCCCTTAAATAGAATGTATGCTCTTTGAGAGTTGGGATAGCCTCACTTTTGAATTCACATCTCCAGAGCATATGTGAAGAATAAGGCTTAATAAATATGTTTTGATTTTGCTATTTCTGTGCTTTACTGTTCCTCATGGTATACGTATAGCTCTATGGTACAACATTCTATTTACCCTACACTATTTGATGCACTTGCCATTAAAAGAAAAAAAGAGTTGATTGAAGAATTCTCTGGGCATCCACACTGATCTCTTAGACTACATTTACTCCTAATCAGAACGGTATATAAAATGTATTTTAAAAGCATAAAATGAACATTTCAAATGGGAAGAGAATACTTCTGAGGTAAGAGAGAATATAAATGATATGCTGTTACACTCAGCTGACATAATCTGAAGTTTTCCCCATTCCTAGACCCATGAATTATCTGAGGCTAACCAGACATTATCACTCCCAGTCTGACTATTTTGCAAATGCCCCAACCCTCCTCCAGAGATTCTCCAGCTTTCTCAGAGGATTTTCTCTTGTTGTGCAAAACAATTTAACTAGTGAAACGAGGAGATACCACTAATCTCTCCCACATACAATATGGCCATTCCCTTTGCCTTAGTACCCCTGAAGAAATTCTTCCTCCAGTGCTCTAGCCTGGTGAAGAGAAGACTTTGGCAGTATATAATGCCAATATTTTTAGGATAATAATGAGGAAGACATGTTAGATTCATTCTCTTTGACCCCAAAGAATATAACAAGGAATGATACAGTAAAGTTAAAAAGAAGTAGATTTTTTTTTTTGCTTTAAATAGCATTTTATTTTTCCCACAATTACAAATCAGGAAAATCTGAGCGTTCATTTTTATAAGATTTTGAGTTCTCAAAAGTTTTCTTCCTCTTTCCTTTCCTCTCTTTTTTAAATGGTAGGTAGTTAGATAAAATTTATATATATGCTATCACAGAAAACATATTTTTATATGCCTTATGGTTGTGGAAGAAGAAACAGATCAAAACTTTAAAGATACATGAAAAAAGAATAAAATAAGTGACACCTTTGAGCTATAGCTCACTTCCCCTTGTAAAGACCTCAATTTTGCTATATTGGCTGCTTTTTCTTGAATTCAGATTGATGATGCAATAGAATAAGTGAGATGATTTATACAAATGATTTGTAAACCTTAATAAGGGGGAGATAAAACCAATACTTTTACCTAGCCTCATCCTTTTGAATAAGGGATACCATTTTCAGAACCTCATTTTCACCATGGTTTCTAACAGACTATCTCAGTGATACTCATTCCATGTGATTTTCCCTTCCAGGATTAGAATCCCCTGTTTATTCTGCTTCCTATGAATATTCTCTTCATTTGTTCTTAGATGCATAAATCCATTGATCAAGTCAAATGATTCCTTGCTTCCTGGAATTTTGCAATTCTATGAATTTCTGAATAGTTCTACTCTTCTTCCTACAATATTAAACAATATCTTGTTTGGTAGAATCTCAGGAACAGAATCATCCTCTAATTTTCTTCCTCCCATTTCAATGTAAAGGCCTTACTACTATAGATGTAATATTTCTGGCAAACGTATTCTGTCTTGCCCTTTTTAGCATCACACCTTGCCAAGCCAGGAGCCCATCACACATATAGTGTTTTGCCATGCTTCAGAAATGCGAATCTCACTATTATTTTCCTATAAAGGTATTTACTTCTCAAATCTATTTTTTTCTTCTGAATCCTTCACTTTTTATAAGATCAAAAGAACAAAACCAGCAAACAAAAAACACTTTTCTAAACCTTGATAAGCCTAAGACAATGAATTTCAGGTTTCTCTTAAAATCACTAAATGACATTGTTCTTATTCTTCCGAATATGTATTTTAACTGGTACCTAAATATGTGAAAGTCCAAATGGAGAAATATAGATGACATAAATGAACTGGTGGGTGACAAATTAGAGAATTTGACATGTCCCAATGACAAAATAGGAAAGATTTAATTCACAAAATGTTAAATACCATTTTATGAAAGCATGGGATATGATGCATTTTTAACAATGGCAAATTTAAAATGATGAAATTCTTTTAAAATTACCTTAAGAAAAAATAGTCTGAAATTTTTATTTCTTCTCTCTAGAGAGGTCCCAGATATGTAAATTATCTCTACTAAATACAGATTACCAACCAGCTAATGCCAGAGACCTTAAATATAATCTGCTCTAGCCCTCTCACTTGATAGATAAACTGAAAGTTTAAGTGCCTTGCACTTAGTCACATAGTGTTTATATGGGCATAGAATTTATATTGTCTTTCCTAAGTCAGCACTACTAATTAATGCCAAATCCATTCTACTATTTTGAAATTCATGAAAAAATGTAGGATCAAAGGTCATATTGATGTTAAATGGCAATGCAAAAACCTTAGGTTAGTTATTAAGATTGCCCTTTTTAAACCAAGGTCATATTGAAAATAGGTCTTGATTTCTTTGTTCTTAAATGAAAACTGCAATGTAGAACCAATGCTGTGTCATAGAGTTTCATAATCAGCAAGATGTAATCAACTGGTAATTTAGAAATGGCTACTTGATACTGTTATTTTCAGCAACTTAATCATAATAGGATGTTTCATTAGTAACATCTGAGAGCAATCAGATGCCTCAAGTGCACCAAGTGTTCTGATGACCTGATGTACTTCCATCTGTGCCTTTCTCAGATTAATATCAAACCTCTTAGAGAAATGAAAAACTGTTCCTATTTCTTTAGTGATGGTGCTTTACTTTGCCTTGTGCTATGAATTTTGATTATTTAATTAAATGGGAATTACATTTTAGCATCTGATAACTTTCTTAAATGGAAGTGGTTGGAATCATGTTATTTCTGGATGTAGATGCATTCTTCTTTGCATGTTTGTTTAATGATATTGATATAGTTTAGTGATCTACAAAACAGGCAAAAAAAGGGTGGACATTGCATTCATGTTCTCTGAAAGGATTGGTTAGACTGAATAACTTCTAAGGTTCTTTCAAATGCTCTAATTCTATTCATCGTTGTTTGATGAAGAGAAGATTTTGGAAATACATAGTATCTATATTTCTAGGATTATACTGAGGAAAAGGTGTTAGAGTCATTCTTTGGCCACAGAGAACATAAAAAAGAATGATATGTTAAAGTTGAAAAGAGGTAGTTTTCTTTTTTTTTTTTTGCTTTAAATAGTATTTTATTATTCCCACAATTACAAATCAAGCAAATTTTAGCATTCATTTTTACAAGATTTTGAGTTTCAAATATTTCTCCCTCTCCCCTTTCCTCTCTCCTCTCCCCCTTCAGAAAATGGTAGGCAGTTAGATAAAGTTTAAATATACACTGTCATGTAAAATGTATTTCGATAACTCTCACAGTGCTAGAAGAAGAAACAGAACAAAAGTAAAAAAAAAATAAGGTTGAGAAAGAATAAAGTAAGCAGAAAAAAAAAGCATGCTTCAATCTGCTTTCAGAATACATCATGTGGATGTGGATATGGATAGCATTTTCATTCATGAGTCTTTTATGCTTGCCTTGGATCATTGTGTTGCTGAGAAAAGCTGAGTCATTCATGGTTTATCATCACATGATGCTGATACTATGTATAGCGTTTTCCTGCTTCTGCTAATTTTAATTTGCATCACTTTGGACAACTCTTTCCAGGTTATCCCTTTCCACTTTATTGTATCTCTCTGCTTCCAGTATGTTTCTTATAAGCAACATATTGCAGGATACCAGTTTTTTGTTTTGTTTTGTTTTGGTTTTTTTCCCAACTTTACTGACATATTTTTAGTATTCAACATTCATTTCCACCAGATTTTTAAGTTACAAATTTTTCTTCCCATCTTTTCCCTACACCCCACCCCAAAATAGCAGGCCTACTGTATACCCATTCCCCCAATCTGTTCTCTTATATTCTCCCCCCAGCAACTTTCTAATAGGGCAAGATATATTTCTATACCCAGAGCCTGTACATCTTATTTCCCAGTTGCATGTAAAAAGCAATTTTTTTAAACATTTCTTTTTAAAACTTTGAGTTACAGATTTTTTTTCCTTCTTCCTTCCTCACCTGCCCCCACTGGGAAGATAAGTATTTCAATATGTGTTGCACATGTGTAGTTAACTCAATAATTTCCACAGTTGTTACATTGTGAAAGAATAACTATATTTCGTTCCATCCTCCCCCGCCCTCCAATTATTCTATTTTCTTCTTTGACCCTATCCCTTTTCAAAAGTTTTTGCTTGTATCTACCCTCTCCCCCTATTTGCCCTCCCTTCTATCATCTCCCATCTTATCACTTTCCACCCTATTTTCCTGTAGGGTAAGATACCCGATTGAGTGTTTATGTTATTCCCTCCTTAAGACAAATTCAATGAGAATCAGGTTGTCCCATTCCCTTTAACTTTCCTGATCTTCCCCTCCATTTAAAATGTATACTCTTTCCTCTTATATATGAGATGATTTACTCTGATCTATCTCTCCCTCTCTTCTCTGAATAAATTCTCCTTTCACCTCTTAAATTTTATTTTTTAGATATCATCCCTTCATATTCAACTCATCCTGTGCCATCTGTCTATGTATACATGTGTATACATATGTCAACACATACATGTACATTTATATACACATACACCCTTCTATACATATATGTATACATACATGTATGTATGTATACATATACACATATGCACATGTGTATATACACATGCAAACATCTATATTCCCTTCAATTATCCTCATACTGAGAAAAGTCTGATGAGTTATAATTATTGTTTTTCCAAGCAGGAATGTAAATAGTTCAACTTTAACAAGTTACTTATGGTTTCTTTTTCCTGTTTACCTTCTCATGCTTCTCTTCTTGTAGTAGACAGTCAAATTTTCTGTTCAGCTCTGGTTATTTCAGGAAGAATACTTGAAAATCTTCTATTTTGTTAAATGACCATACATTCCTCTGAAACATTATACTCAGTTTTGATGGGTAGGTGATTCTTGGTTTTAGTCCTAGCTCCTTTCACCTCCAAAATACCATATTCCAAGCCCTTTGATTCCTTACTGTAGAAACTGCTAGGTCTTGTGTTTTTCTGAATGTATTTCTATAATACTCTAATTGTTTCTTCCTGACTGCTTGCAATTTTATCTCCTTGAACTGGGAATTCTGGAATTTTAAGAATATTATATTCCTAGGAGTTTTCTTTTTTGGATCTTTCCCAGGAGGCAATCAGTGAATTCTTTCAATTTGTTTTTTTTGCCCTTTGGTTCTAGAATATCAGGGAAATTTTGCTTGATAATTTCTTGAAAGATGGTGTCTAGGTTCTTCTTTCCATCATTGCTTTCAGGTAGTCCAATAATTTTAAAATTATTTCTCCTGGATCTATATTCCAGGCCAGTGGTTTTTCCAGTGGGATATTTCACATTGCCTTCTATTTTTTCCCTTCTTTGGATCTGTTTTAGAGTATCTTGATTTTCCATGAAGTCATTAGCTTCCATTCACTCCAATCTAATTTTTAAGGAATTATTCTCTTCAGTGAGTTTATAAAATTCCTTTTCCATATAGGCAATTTGGTTTTTTAAGGCATTCTTCTTCTCATTGGCTTTTTGGGTCTCTTTTGCCATTTGAGTTTGTCTACTTTTTAAGGTGTTATTTTCTTCAGTATTTTTGGGGTCTCCTTTAGCAGGCTGTTGACATGCTTTTCTTGATTTTCTTGTGTCATTCTCATTTCTCTGCCCAATTTTTCTTCCACTTCTCTTACATGATTTTCAAAATCCTTCTTGACCCCCTCTGTGGCAAGTAATCAGTTCATATTTTTCTTGGAAGCTTTGGATGCAGGAGTTCTGACTTCATTGTGTTCCTCATGTTTCATGCTTTGATTCTTTTTGTCCCCAAAAATGAATTCTATGATCTGTTTGTGGTTCCTCTACTTGCTTATAATGCCAGCCAATTACTTGACTTTTGATCTCTTTGCCATGGTAGAATTCTGCTTCCACAATGGAGAGAAAACACACAAAGGGGTTTTCACAGCTGCTGGAGGTATTAGGTAGGTGCCCACTCTACAGCCCCCACAAGCCCTGTCTCATTGGACACATACCTCAGGACCACCACCCAAGAAAGTGATCCATATCCAAGCAAGAATGATTACCCTCTGAATGGCTGCTTGGTCCCCCTACAATCTGCATGCCAGGAGTTCCTGAAGCAGCCAGTTGGTGCAGCTGCAGCACCTCTACTGCCTCTTGACCTAGGGGCACAGGCCAGATCATGCTCTTATGTATCCTTGTTGCAATAGATTTCCATACTGGCCTTGTACTTTCTTTTTGGCATTTATGGATTGAGAAGTCTGGAAACCACCACAGCTGCTAGTGATTCACTCTCCTAAAGTCTGCTCCTGCTGCTGCTGGTCAGGGCCCACCCTGGGTCCAGGACCATGTGGTTCATGCGGGACTGTGCTTTGCTCCTATACATTTGCTGTCAGCCTGCCAGGCTGCTTTCAGTGGGAGATTTGTTTTTCTCTGTCACTTTTTGTGTTCTGTTGCTCCAAAATTTGTTTGGAGCCATTTTTTTTTTACATATATTGTAAGTGATTGGAGCTGGAGCTCACACCTAATTTGTGCTTCTACTATACCATCTTGGCTCTGCCCCCCAGGCTACTAATTTTTGATCAACTTGGCTATCTGCTTCAGTTTTATGCGTGAATACATCCCTTTCACATGGGGTTAGGATTTTTGCCTCTATATTTGCTTCAGTCCTATTCCTCTTGTTTGTTCCCCCTCTTGTTTTTACCTTTTCCAGCTTCAGCAGACTTATACTTCTGTCCTTCTGTCTACAACCTCACCGGACCCAAGATAACCTACCTCTCTTCTGCCAGTCCCCAACCACCCCACTTTTTTATTATCCCCTTTCCAAGGGGAGATGTCTATATTCACCTGATTAAAGTATATTATTCCCTCTTTGAGCCAGTACTGATAAGAATAAGATTCAGGCATTGCCCTTTGCCCTCCCCATGCCAATTTCCCCTCCACTGTAATTTCTCACCTTTTCATGTGAGATAATTTACCCCATTCTACCTCTCCCTTCCTTCTCCACCCATTTAACTCCACTTTCCCATCCCTTATTTTTTATGTCATTCCCTCAAATACGCTTTATACCAAAACACTCTTTCTATTTTATTCCCTCTTTCTGGACTGTTAGTGATATTTTTTTCAAGAATTACAGGAGTTATCATTTTCCTGAACAAGGATATAAACAGTTTAATTCTGTCAAATTCCTTCTGTTTTCTTTTCCTCTTTTTACCTGTCTATGATTCCCTTGGGTCCTGACAGTAGAGGTCAATTTTTTGGTTAAATTTTGATCTTCTCTTTATGTAGGTATGAAATCCTTCTATTTCATTGAATCACCGTTTTCCCCCTTCATGTATTATACTTAATTTTGCAAGGTAAGTGATTCTTAGATGTAGTCCTACCTCCTTTACCCTATGGAATATCATGTTCTGTGACCACTAATCCTTTACACTATTTCACAATGCATTTTCAAACAGAAACAATTCACTTGAGATGAATATTAAAAAATTAAATTTGGAAAATGTTTATTTATCTCTAATTATATACAGAGACTCATGTTTTGTCCTGGACATATAAAGATATAAATAAATAAAATAGAAAAAAACAGAATCATTTTTCTCAGGGAGATTTACAACATAGTGGTCACTCAGAGGGTTGGAATGTCTTGAATACAAGTAAGTATGATTCAAGTTTGTTTTTGATGGGAATAAAGGAGAGATCCAGATTTAGTGGCCACAAGTAATTTGACTTTTAACTCAGGGGACTGGCAACAATTCCATCTTAAAAAAAAAAAAGACAAGACTAAGGAGATGAGATGGATTAGAAAAGGGATATGGAAAGAAGGCACAAAGGCCATGTTTAAGGATCCAGTTTGGGTAGAATGTTGATTTCATGAAATGGAATAATATGAATTCAGACTGGAAAGGTACTTTGAATACAGGTTTTAGAGGACCTTCAAGAAATAGATGACTATTCCACCAGATCTACGGAAAACATTTTGATCCATGAATCTTAGTAATTATTAAACACTATACAACATGTGTACAGAGGCCTATAGAAAGAAATAAAACCATTTGCAAAGTCTTAGCATGCTTAGAAATGTGAAAAAGAGTGAAATTCAAGGCTCTGAAAATTACTAAGATGATTAAAAAGGGGAAAAAATATTTATTTGCTTTGCATTTCAAGTTATGTATTTAAAAGTAGTGGAAGCATAATTTAATTGAATTACTCCAGGACTAAAGCTCTTTTTTTTTAATGAAGTCAGTTTTTTCAAGATGTGCTAACTTAAATAAAGAATGAAAGG
>JAQQSU010010984.1:0-12287 GCA_028627135.1 Pseudochirops cupreus | reverse complement strand
ACAATCTTCGTGTGGACGATGTCGAAATTCGGGCTGGAGGAGAGCGTAACAGCTCCATGCACTTGGAACTGGTATTCAAAGAGTACTCTTTAGGGATTTAGCACCAGTGCCTTCATTCCTGACCTTAAAGGTTCCGTCTTCATTCTGAGATACTATGATTTCAAGAAAACGCGGAAGTGCGTGGGGAAATTCTGTCACTGTTCCTTTCTCTTGTTGGCAGAAGACACAGATTACGTACTTATTAAGTTTCTAGAGGCTGTAAAACTGAGAGGAATAGTTCATGAATGAATGACAAGCTGAAATGATGAGACAAATTTTAAAAAATTAAATTTAACAGATTTAAAATCTAAATTGTTTTACTTTGATTTTAAAAAATCAATTACACACGTATTGACTCCAGGCAAATAGGATGTTGGGGTAGGGAATGGTGAGGAATTGGAGTTTTGGTAATATCCTTTAATGACACTTAATGTGATGAAAAAGGGATTTTATTGATAACAAACATTAATATAAGTCATCAGTATAATGTAACTTCCATCAGTATAATCATCAGTATAATGTAACTTCCAAATAAAACTAACTCAAACTCAGGTTGTATTAGTTAATGTTTAGCATCCAGTACAAAGACATAACACTCCCACTGTCCTCTGCACTAAGCAGGTTACACCTGGAGTATTGTGATATAGTAGTTATCCAGAGGAAGGTGATGACAAAAGAATGTGGACTTAATCTGGAGAAGAAAAGACTTAATGGGGGCAGGAATTATTGCCTTTAGATGTTTGAAGTATATGGAGGAGGGATTAGATTTATTCTAGGTGGTTACAAAGGGCAAAACTACGACCTGTAAGTAGAGGTAACAGGGTAAGACATTTGGATTCAATATAAAGAACTTTCTAACAACTACAATTGACCCAAAATAAAAAGGGAATGTCTTGTGAAGTAATAGGTTCCCCATCACTGAAAATGTTCAGGCCAGGGTTTTGAAATGTTATAGAGGGGCTTTATGCACTGGGTAGGGAGCAGGGCTAGATAACCTCTTATATACCACATGGTATAGGCCCCCATCACCTCACATCTGGCCACTGCAGGAACCTTCTGGGCAGTCTCCTTGTCCCAGATCTGTCCTCACTCCAACCCATTCTCTGCTCAGCTCCAAACTGATTTTCCTAAAACATAAATGTGACTTCCCTACTCAACACAATCTTGTTGTCTTCAAGGTCAAATATATAATCCTCTCTTTAGCATTTAAAGTCCTTCACAACCTGGCCCCTTCCTACCTTTCCATTATTGAAACTTTCCACACATTCTGTGATCCAGCTACATTGGACTACTTGTTCTTCACATATAACACTCCATCTTCTTACTCAGTGCATTTATACTGTCTGTCTTTTATGCCAGCACATTCTCTTCCCTCACTTTCAACTCCTAGCTTCTCTTGCTTACTTCAAGACCCAGCTTAAATCCCACCTCAGCAGTTCTTTCCTAATTCTTCCTCCTGTCCCTCTCCTGTCCCTGTTGCCTTCAGTTTGTATATATCTGGCATGTATATAGTTATTATTATCTTGTCTCTCCCATTAGAATATGAGCCTGTTGAGGTCAGAGACAATGCTTTTTGCCTTTCTTTGTATACCTAGCACTTAGCACAATGCCTGGTACCTACTTTGTGCTTAATAAATACTTGTTGAGTAACTGGCTAGCTAGAAATGGTATTTATGGAAATGTTTGTATTAAAGAAATTCTGCTACAACAAAAAATCAGGGATGCCTCATTAATTTTGTTATAATAGGATTTACTTTTTATTCTTATTAATGTGTTCATCTCTTACTCAGCACACATTTTCCTTTAAAAATTGCTTTTGTTTTTTTGCTATTTTTTTCTTTCCTGTTGCATAAGCAATGAGGCTGAAAGGGACCTTAGAGATCTTTAGTTGGAAGTCTTACATTTTATAGATAAGGAAACTGAGACCCAGAAAAAATTGTGACTGAAACAAAGAATCTTAATGTTGTGATTCTTTCAGTATACCGCTATGTTTTTAGATAAATTCCAGTCCGCTAACTTGAGTTTTTCTAGATCTTCCCCTATTCTGAAAATAGCATCATCAAAAATGTCCCCTTCTTGCTATCTTCTTGTATTGTTTAAAACTTATTTAAATTTAGATAATGCTCTTTCTGTGTAAGCACTATTGGACTTTGAAACAGTTAGTGCCGTTAGAATTTTAAGATGATGAAAATTCAGTGTTTGGTCTGGCCTTAATAATGCCAGCTGGTATTTAATGATAAGGAAAACCCTCTTTCCATCCCATCATTCATGTATTCGTTTTCACTCAATAGTCGTATTTTAAACTAAAGATTCTTTTTGAAGATCATTTGCTTTGATTCTTTTCCCAGATCTCTAAAGTTTTCCTTTGACTTTTCCCTTCAGTCTTATTGTTCTATGTCCCCATAGAAAATGTAATAAGTCGAAACTTCTCTAGCATTCTTTAAGAAACTTTCAATTGTAACTATGATAGAGCAGTGAAAGAAAATCAACCTTTTCTTTTTGCCTGTTTCACAGGTTCTTACCCATAAAATAACTAGTGGTAAATCTATTTCTGAGAGCCTTCTTGAAGTTCGATATTAATCTTCTCTTTAACTTCTTATCTATCTTTCTGTCCATTTTGTTGAGAGTTAAAATTACTGATTGTAATCTGTGTGTGGTGGGGGAGGGACTTGAAAAACCATTGGTAAAGATGCTTTTGTAGTGAGTGAACATCTTTGCTGATATAGTAAAAAAAGCTTCCATTTCTTTCTGGTCAGGTTTTTTTGTTTGTTTTTGAGAGTCAGAAATAAAGGTCTTATGCATTTCCTGTTTGTCCTACTTGTTACAGTTTGGTTGTTTTTCAGTCATATCCAACTCTTTGTGACCCTCCTTGGGGTTTTCTTGGCAGAGATGCTGGAGTAGTTTGACATTTCCTTCTCTGGCTCATTTTTATAAATGAGGAAACTGAGACAAATGGGTAAGCGACTTGCCTAGTATGACACAACTGCTAAAGTGTCTGAAGCCAGATCTGACCTTGGGAAGCTGAGTATTCCTGATTCGACGCCTGGCACCCTATCCACTGTACCCCCTAGCTGTCTTGCTTGTTCTGCTAGCCTGTTTTGTTTTTAAACAGCAATCTTATCTATCTTAGCAAGTTATGATCTGGATATTTCATCTAGCCAGGCTCCTTTTGTTATCTTACTTGCCATGTTTTAACTTGTTCAACCAACAAAAGCAATTTATGCTTTACTGTACTTAGAACTTTCCTGATTGTCAGAAATTGAGGGAATACATATCTTTTCAATGAGACTGATAAGTAACTTGCATGTTCCATTCAGCTGTCTTGTTGAAATTCTTGAGTTCCTTTGTGTCAGCTTTCTTTAATTCTTTCTAGTCACATGCATTTCTCTGAGCTATTATGTCTTAGGTCTGTTTCTGTATCATCAGTGACTTTCTAAGATCCGTATTCTTTCTTAATTTTCAAACCCAATATGAAGCTGTAAACCAGCCTTTTAAATCTATGACCACTTATTTTTGTTTTGTACCACATTCCTCCTTCCTTTACTACTGCGTGGTACATATTTATTTATTTAAGTAGGAGAATTCGTTTTAATTTTAGCTTGAGTCTTTTGCCATAGCCTAACCCCATAGACGTAACAGCTTACATTATTGTTACAAAATCAGATTTAAGAATCAGTATCTTAGAAAACTACTGGAAGCTTCTCATTTCAGTTCTTTTCTCACCTTCCAGCATCTTTTTTATTTCTTCTTCTTTCTTGCCTCTATTTTGCTGAATTTCATCTTGACCTTAGCATTTTGGGTTTTGTGGTTAATTAATGCTAGCTGGGGTAGACATTTTAGCCTATAGACTTTGGAAAGAATAATATTGCTTTTGGATGAATGAAAAGAAAGAAGAAGATCAAAAGGAGAAAGAAAGCTTGTGTTTTTTTCTTTTTTGCAGCGTTCTCGTCCTCTGTCTGCTAGTGATGCTGAAATGAAAAACCTTGTGGGTTCAGCAAGGGAGAAGGTGTCAGGAAAATTAGGTGGTTCCGTGCTTGGCTTGTCCATGGAAGAGGTAAAGATAATTCTATTTCTGGCTCTGATGATTGCAGATAAAGGTGAGGTGGGAATGAGTGTGTCATCCTTCTACAGCAATTTGTTTATTTTTGGCAAATAGAATTTTCACTGAAAAGGGAGAAGGAATCATCCTAAGGGAAGATGATGAAGGAATTTGGAGAGACTAGACAGACAATCTTCATGGTCTTTTTAAAGTAGCAAAAGAAAGAGCAAAAAGAGATAAAAGTTTTAGAAATATCAAGAAAATGCCATCTGAAAGACAGCAAACCATGGAAAATCTCAGAAACAAAAGAAGAAATCATTTTCAGGAGAAATAAAAGAAAAAAAAATGACTGAAGAAATGCCTGCTGATGTAGCACCAGAAATAATGTAAGAAAAGTCTCTGTAGGTGGATAATAGATACCCCCAGGGCATTCAAAGAAGACTTGAACCCAGAAAAATATATTGGAAGACTTAAAGGAATGTATAAATGTAGCTAAGAAACCTTGAGTAGAATTAAAGGAAGATATGAACTCATGGAAGAAATCTTAGGAGGAAATATGGGGGAAAACAACTTACAAAATTGGAATATAACATAGGAGATGTAAAGACATTACTAGAAGAGCAAAACAAGTAGATGCATTATAGCAAATAACAAAGAATAAAAAATATTTAAACGCAAAGATAAAATTTCAAGAAATTTAAGTCATTGAGTGATGCAGAAAAATATCACTGTTCTGGAAAATAGATTTAGGAGGTTAAACTTCATAGTTATGATAGTCTCTGAACACATTGAATAAGAAGTTACTCATTTTTACTTCAGGAAATTGTAATGAAAACTTCCCAGAACTAGTGAGAACACACAATACTACATATAGAAAGAATCCCTAGATCGCACTTCAACCTCATGCCTCCATCAGTAATTAACACTTCTTGGGAACAGATTCTAGAGGACCCTAGAAGGAGGAAAGGAATAAGAAAGGTGATGGTAAGGAGAAGGAGGGTAGTGAGGATGAGATACCTCACTCTTATCTGTGCAAGGAAAGCATCAAACAGAACACAAAAGAGAATAATAGTAAACTTAAGGCATTTGGAGTTAAACACGTTAACAAGAGGGAGGTGGTGTTGGAGAAAGGAGAGCATGTTCATATTAAGTTTAAGCAAAAGAAACAGAGACTACTGACTTAGAGTAGAACAGATATGCTAGGCAACTCTAAAACTATCAAATTACAAATAAGATGTCAAATTGCATTGGTCAAGGAAGTTCTCTACACTGTTATGGGTTCAGTTCCTATCCTGTCTCTGTCTATATCCCTACACACCCACTGACACATACTTAAAGCCCAAAACTGCACTAAGACTTTTGAGACATCAGGTGTGTATATTTATACACATATATACATATATATATATACACATCTTGCTCTTAGCACATTGCTGGAAAATAGTAGGCTCTTGATAAATGTTTAGTGATTGATTGATGTACCTAGTTAATGGAAGAAAAGACAAGCAACAATTATAACCTTCAATGGGAATGCATTGTATTTCCTAATAAAAATTAGAAAGCATTGGATAAAAACAAACTCCAACAATTTGCTACACATAAGAAACACATTTAAAAACCTTTAAACACATACAAAGTAAAAATAAGGGAAATAGAGTAAGATTAGAAGGTTAAAAAAAAGCAAAAAGACTTAAGAGATAAATACTGCAAAAAAATTTTTTTAAAGTATTTTTTCAAAAGCAACAAAAAGCATATGGATAAAAGAAAAGGAGTTGGTGATCCCAAAGGATAACAACGGTTATAAAAATTTTAGGGAAACTTAAGAGATGAACATACATAAAATACAGAAAGTGATTGGTACACCTGTGATTTTGTTGGTTTTGGTACTTCTTTACAGATGCAAATTGCATTAGTAAGATTCAGCAGGTGGGATTTCATAGTTGTTACGGTCTATGTGGGATCAAACTGGTATTGAGATTTCCAAATTTGGCCAGGCTGGACTAAAGGCAGATGTGGAGTCTGTGCCTAGGTCCCAGCTGTTGGCATAGCCTTTGGGCGCCCGGGATCAAGACTACACCAGTTGTAGAAATTTGTGGAGTTATAGAAATAGATGTAGCCAGATAATAATCTTTTCACTCCCTAACAAGTACATGAATAACAAACACAGCCCCCTACCCTCCACCAAAAGATAAACCGTCAGATTTAACAAGGGCAGCGTTAAATGCAAATCAACTGAATTATTCTTGAAAAAGAAAGGGGTTGTGAAATGGATTTTTAAAAAAACCCACTGGTTTAGAGTCCAACAATATACAAAGACACATTTGATGCAAAAATGATTAGGTAGGTTATAATAGAAAGAGTGGTCTAAAATATGTACTGCAGTAGACAGCCTGAAGAAAAAATTAGACTGCCATGCTCATATCATTTAGTATGGTTTAAATGAAAGGTGTCCATCAACTAATATTTATTAGTGCCTAAAATATGCCAGGCACTAGGCCAAGTATTTGCAAAGAAAAAAATAAAGTCTATTCTTTCAAGGTGAGAAGAGAACAAGCATTTATGAAGTGCTTACTATGTGTTAGCCACTGTGTGGAGCTCTTTACAAATATTTAATCTTCATAATAGGTAGGTGCTATTATGATCCCCATTTTACAGCTGAGAAAATTGAGGCAAAAAGATTAAGTGACTTACCCAGGTTTACATAGCTTGTGCCTGAGGCTGGATTTGAACTCAGGTTTTCCGGACTCCAGGTCTCATGCTCTATCCATCAAACCAGTTAGCTGCCGTAATTTAAGCTCCAAAGGGACTTAAATCCTATTAGAGAAGATATATACATAGATAAATTTAAACACATATATAAATGTAAAATATATATATATGTCTATATGTAGGCATATACACATACCCAGTAGTAAAACTGTGGTAGTGAGAGAAGGCGCTAGCTATATTACAAGCAGCATTGCACAGTAGGTGGTGCTTACGGTACATCTTGAAGAGCATATCTCAGGCATGAGAAGCAGTGAATACAAAGGTCAGAGACCTTAGACAGAGTGTTGTGTAGAGGTAATAAGTAGTTTAGAATGGCTAGACTACAATGCGTGGAAACGGAAGAGATAGATATAGATTTACATGCATGTGTATATATAGACATGTATATACACATTTCTATGTGTAAGCACGTTTATATTTTATGTTTTATCCTAGAAGCATTAGGGAGTCCCTGGAATTTTTTTCAGCAGAAGAATGACATGGAAAGTTATGTATTTAAGGAAAATCATTTTAATGGTTATGTGGAAGATAGATTGAACTGGGGAGAGACTTGAGGCAGGGAGACCATTTAGGAAGCAAGTGCAATTATCTAGAAAATAAGTCATGAGGGTCTGAACTAAGGTGGCAGCTGAGTCAGTAGAGAGAAGGATTCAAATGTGACAGGTGTTGTAGAGTTAGAAATAACAAGATTTACCAACTGATCAAATATGTGGATTGAGGGAGAGTGACAAGTTGAGGATAAGGCCAAGGTTATGAAACTGGGAAATGATAAAAATGGAGGTAGCCTTGACAGAAATAGGGAAATTTGGTCAAGAGGAGGATTTTGGGTGAGAGATAATGAGTTCCATTTTGAACATGTTTAATCTGTTAATGGGATGTCTAGTTAGAAAGATCTAAAAGAAAGTTGGAGATGTGTGACTGGAACTCAGGAGACTTGGATAGTCATTTAAACCATGGGAGGTGATGAATTCATTGAAAGAGAATGTAGAAGGAGAAGAGGGCCCAAAATAGAGTAACTGTGGGGTACACCTACTGTGAGGCGACATGATACAAATCATGAATGAACAAAGGCTAAAATAAGTAGGATGTGAATCAAGGGAAAGCCAAAATGCAGAGAATGAAAGTGTCTTGGAGGAAAAAGTTGTTGACAGTGTCAAATGCAGCAGAGAAGTCAAGAAGGATGATAACTCAGTAAAAACCATTAGATCAGCAAATAAGAGATCATTGGTATCTTTGAAGAGAACTTTTCACTTGAGTGATGAGGTTGGAAGCCAAATTACAGAAGGTTGAGGAAGAAGTAGAACGAGAATAGTCAGCCTTTTCTTGGAATTGGGCTAAGAAAACGAGGAGATATATAGAACCATAGATCAATAAGATGGCCTACTGAAAGTATTTTTAAAACGTGAATGAGACTTGGGCATGTTTGAAATTAGAACGAAAAAAAAACCAGTTTATATGAGATTGAAGATTAGAGAGGTTAATCGTGGGAGCAGTCTGCAGGAGAAAACAGAATCAAGTACGCATGTAGAGGATTTGGATTTGGTAAGAAGGGTCTTTATCATTGTCGGAGACTGAGGAAAAGGACAAGAAATCAGGGGATGATGACAAGGGGTTTGGAAATGAAAAGAAGAGGAGAATAGTGAGTTCATCATGAATGTCCTTAATATTCGCAAGAGTAAGAGGTGGAATTCTTTGCTGACAGGATGAGGGTAGGAAGAGGTATGAAAAGACTGAAAAGAGAAGAGAAAGTTTGCAACAGAAGCAGGGCTATTATATCATAGTAAAAGGAATACTCAGTAATAAAATTTTAACAATTCTGTATGTACAAAATAAAATAGAATTTACTTCTCCCCTACAAAAAAAAGCTTATAGATTTTCAAGAATTTCGGTTAGAAGAATTAATAGTAGTAAGAACTCTGAATACCCTACAATAAAAATGTAATAACTTTTTTTAAATGTCTTTTATTTTATTTTTTAAAATAAATTTATTTATTAATTTTTTAGTTTTCAGCATTCATTTCTACAAGATTTTGAGTTACAGATTTTCTCCCCTGTCTCTCCCCTACCCCCACCCCAAGATAGCAAGCATACTGAATACCCCTTCCCCCAGACTGTTCTCATATGTCCTCCCCATCCCTCCCCCCTTATATTCTTGTAGAGCAAGATGGATTTCTATGCTGCAGTGGTTCTCAACCTTCCTAATGCCGCAACCCTTTAATACTTGTATGTGGGCATATCTGCACTTGGGCGGACCCACCTGGAGATGCATAGAAGAGCGGTGTCTCAGTTCCTAAGATCATCGGAAATATGTGTTTTCCGATGGTCTTAGGTGACCCGTATGACCCCTGTGAAAGGGTCATTCAACCCCCAAAGGGGTCGCAACCCACAGATTGAGAACCACCGCTATACACTGTTGCCTGTATATCTTGAAAATATAGTAACTTGAACAAAAAAATAAAGAAGTTATGGATCTGAACTGGTTGGTGATAAAATTTGATTTAACAAATATGGAGAACTTATTAGAAAAAAGCAAGGAAATATAATGTTTTCAGAAATATTTGCAGAAATTGATCACGTATTCAGACACAAAGAAATCTTACTTTCAGGGGAGGCTAGGTGGCCCAGTGAATAGAGCACTAGCCCTGGAGTCAGGAGGACTTGAGTTCAAATTTGACCTCAGACACCTAATACTTACTAGCTGGGTGACCTTGGGCAAGTCATTTAACTCCAATTGCCCTGCCTTCCCTCCTCCAAAAAGAAAAAAAAATTACTTTCATTTTAAAAGATATATTTACAAGTAAATTTTTCCAGTTCTTCAAAGAACAAAGCATACTTATATACACTATTTCTAAATATAGATAATTATATTTAATCAAGTAAATGTAGTTTTGACTCAAAAAGCTTTTAAAGACAGAGCTGGAAAAAAATTTTGACCAGTCACACGAATACAAACAAAACAAATATATTTTGCATATAGATACAAAGAAAATTAAATAGTAACAAATAGAATAAATCAGAATATATTTTAAAACTATTTATCTCAACTTTATATTATACCAGTAATTATCTAGTAAGTATAGTACAGTAATGCAAAGATGCTTCATTATTAGAAAGATAATTATTATAAATAAGGTTAATAAAAATATAGGAAAAACTTCTGAGAAAAAGTGGCCATTTTTGATAGAAACATTTTTAAAATATGCAGAAGAAGGATTTTTCCTTAATGTGATGAAAGGTTATCTGAAACCAAGAGCTGACATTCTGTTCGATGAAGATGTAGGTACTTCTAGAAAATTGGTGTGAAACAGGACTGTTTATATGTCCACCATTTCTAATAGAGTTGTAGAAATGCTTCCTAGAAGAATGAAGCATAAAAAAGAAATTAGAAAAACTAAATATTGTCATTCAGGTGGTTAAAATATCTCATTTCCAAACAACAGTTTTGTTTACCTAGAAAATCCAAGGGATTTAATAACAAAAAATTAACTGATAATAAATGAGTTTAACAAATTAGTAGGAAATAAGATAAAGTACACAAAAGCAATTTACATTCTAATATACTATTAATAAAGAATTGATAAAAATTAAATTTAAATAATGACAATAAAATTATGAATATTTGACTACCAAAGTACACAGGAAAACTTTATAAGTAAAATCCCCAAACTGTTTTAACAGACATAAGCAAGAACTGAACAATTTGGCTGCTATCCATTGCTAGGATGACCTAGAGTAGATGGCCTAGAGTGACCTTATTTCCCAAAATCAGTTTACAGTGTCGTTACAGAACCAGTGTATTATTTTATTGAGGTGGATAAAACAGTAACAAATTTATATGGAAAAATTAATGAGTAAGATCATCAAGGGCAACTGTGAAAGAAAAGTTGATGTAGAAATTCTGTTGCCAGATTTCAGAACATATTTTAAACCAATATTCCTTAAAACCATTTGGTACTAGAGTAAAAGAAAAAAAAGCCCAGTAGACCAGAATAGAATATTCCAGAAATAGAACAAAAAAAAATCTACAAAAGATTGGTGTCTGATACAAGTGCAAATATCCTAAACATTAGAAAAAGGAATTCATTAAAAATTGTTGGGCACCTTGGAAAGCAATGTAGTGAAAAACAAGCTTGTATCTATACCTCATATCATATATTGCTACAAATTCTGATTTGATCAATGAGATTAGCAAAAACAAGTTTTAAAAGTTAGAAGAATAAGGAACTATATCTTTAACCTCAGCTCTGATGAGAAGACCAGTTATTGCGCAAATGAAAGAAATTGGTTTGAAAGTGGATCGATTCAATCATGTAAAACTTTTAACAGGACAACAAGATAATAACAAAAGAAAAGAACCTAATGAATAAATTTTTATGGTAAATAATAGTATGTGGTAAAAAGTCTGACATAGGGGGCAGAGTCAAGATGGTGGCATAGAAGCAGGAGAATTCCGTGGCCTCCCCCATAACCACCTCAAATACCTATAAAATATGACTCTAAATGGATTTTAGAGCTCCAGAACTCATAAAATGACATAGAAACAAGGCTCCCACTGAAGGCAGCCTGGCAGGCGGACAGGAAGGGTTCATTGCAGTGAGCTGGGAGCTGAGACCAGCCCCGCATGAACCCCTGGTTGTAGCCTCAGGGCAGCCATGGCTAGAGCTTTCAGGAGAGTGGATCACCGGCAGTTGTGGCGGTTTCCAGAATTACTAACCCATAAAAACCAAGGACAAAGGGAAAAGGTCAGTGGAACTTGGCTAAATTTCAGGAGAGGGTCCGGCTGACTGCCTTCAGAGCTAGAAGCAGTCTGAAGCAGTGGCCCTGCAGCCACCTCCACGTAGCTGCTTCAGAAGCTTCTGGCTTGCAGATTGCAGGGGAGCCAAGTGATCGTTCAGAGGCTAAGTGCTCTTGCCTTGAGCTGGATCAGGATCGTGTTCTTGGGTGGTGGTTCTGAGGTGCGTTTTCAGTGAGCCAAAGCTGGTGGGGGTTGCAGAAACAGCAGCCTCCTAATAGCTCTGGCAGCTGCAAAACCCCCAGCGATTTGGGACAGAGATCTCCTCTCTGAAAGCAGAGTTCTACAGAACCCAAAAGCCTAGTAATTGACTGGCAACATGAGCAGGCAAAGGAAGCAAAGCAAGCCCAGCAATCCAACTTTAGATTCCTTTTTTGGGGACAAAAAGGACCAAAGCATGGAACAGGAGGAAGACAACACAGTCAGAACTCCCGCACCAAAAGCTTCCAAGAAAAATGTAGACTTATTACAAGCTATAGAAGAGCTTAAGAAGGATTTTGAAAACCAAATAAAAGAAGTGGAGGAAAAATTGGGGAGAGAAATGAGAATGATGCAAGAAAATCATAATAAGAGAATCAACAACCTGACTGAAGAAAATAACACCTTAAAAAATAGACTAACTCAAATGGCAAAAGAGGCCCAAAAAGC
>JAQQSU010010983.1:0-12288 GCA_028627135.1 Pseudochirops cupreus | reverse complement strand
AAAACTGATTTGTTTGTTTACTTTTAGTTTACAAGATTCAGTTCCATAATCCCTTCTGCTCATCATTTCTTATAGCACAATAATATTCCATTACATTCATATACCACAACTTCATCAGTCATTCCTGAATTGATGGATATCTCCTCAATTTCCAATTCTTTGCCACCACACAAAGAGTTGTTATAAATATTTTTGTACATGTTTGTCCTTTTCCCTTTTTAATAATCTTTTTGGGATACAGACTTAGTAGTGGTATCCCTGGATCAAAGAGTATGTTACAGTCTTGTACCCCTTTGGGCATAGTTCCAAATTGCTCTCTAGAATAGTTGGATCAGTTCACACCACCACCAATATTGTATTAGTATTCCAATTTTCCCACATCTTCTCCAACATTGATCATTTTCCTTTTCTGTCATATTAGCCAATCTGATATGTGTGAGGTAGTACCTCAGAATTGTTTTGATTTGCATAAGAAATAACTTTCTGATAATTAATGCTGTCCCATGATGGCTGTCTCTTGCGACCTAAGTTTTTTTTTGTCTCCAAACTTTCCTAAGGTCAAGGGTCTCATTCTTAATGGTTATAAACAGAGGAAAAGTGCTCTTAAGTCAGCCCCATATGGCTTTGTTGACATAGGAAGAGGAATTCTCTGAGTTTACTTAAGAGAACAAAGAAGCTTTTAGGTCCAGGCTCTTCTCCTGGTTGATTAGTTCAGGCTCTGGCCCTTATTAAGGTTCAAAAATGATATTAAATTATTATTAGCTGAAGACCAGAGAATTTTTAGTATTGGAAGGCTTAAGGGGACAGAGTAGCTAACAGGATTTGAAAGGCAGTTATGCAGAAGCCCTCTTCGCCAGTAGCTTTGTCCTTCTTGCTCCCATTTAGCAAAGTCAGGGGGATTGACTGAAAGTTGTATAAGGGGAGATTTCTTCTTGAGATAAGAAAAAATTTGGTAACTGTCCCCCAAAATGGAATAGGCCTGCCTTGGGAGGTAGGTAGTATATTCTTCCTCACTAGAAGGCTTCAGACAAAGGTTTGATGATTGTTAGGTAAATATTAGAGAGATTCTTGTTTAAGACGCAAGTAGAAAAGGTGACCTCAAGGGTCCTATTCAGCTATGAGTTTCTGTGAAGCGATGTTGTACTAGGGATTCTTGAGAAAGGTACAGTTCATATTAGGTGGCCTTGGAGTCATCTTCTAGATCTGAGAGCCTCTGCTTTTACAGTTCTTTGGATGCAGAAGGTCTGCTTCATATCTTGTCCTTTATTCATCTTATTTTATAAAATCTGCACATATACTTAATTTCAAGAAATTCTCCTTTTTCCAAACATTTATCAGTTTTGTCAACCATATATACTATACTAACTATACTAAGGTGCTTGAATACAGAAATGAAACAAGAAACTTAAAATCTACTAGCTACAGCTAAAACAAATAAAATGCAGAATAACTATATGACACATACAAACACATTTCTGTGCAAATACATAGGAGGAGAAGAATCTAGAGGGGAGGATGGAAGCAGGGAGCTCTTTATGGACAGGGTTGTTTTTGATATGTGTGGTGTGAAGCAGGGAATATTTTACTATTGGAGGCTGGGGAATTAGGGCATTCTGGCCACAAAGATAGGAATGAGGAAAGACAGGCTGAAAAATATAGGTTGTACATGTGAGATGTTAAATAGTCTACTTTAGATGGAGAATGGCTGAAGGGGGCAATATTTAATTTGAATAAGATGGCACAGACTTTTGTAGGTTCTCAAATTCTGGGCAAAGGATTTCGGAACTTTTTATACGCAATAAAAAGATAGGTAGATAAACAGAGTATTTATTATATGCTAGTCACTATCCTAAGATGCAAATCCAAGTAAGTGATAACAAGAAAACTATTAAAGTTTTTGAGCAAAGGAATGAAATGATCAGATCTGAACATATGGAAAATTCTTTTGGAAACTGTGAAGGGTGGGTTGGATGGGGAGAGACTAGACAAGGGAAAGCTGGTTAAGAGGCAAGAAGAGTTAAGTGGGTTGTAATGAGGGCCTAGATAGGATGGTGGCAATGGGGAGAGAGGGAGAAAATGCTAATTTCATTCCTCCCACATGTGTTTTATTAAAATTATACAAAACAGCTACAAAAAAGTGGTTATGTGAGCCATCTTTTACCTCATTACTATGTAAGGAAGGAAGATGGACAGAATTTCTTAAAGAAGTTCTCAGATCACTTGCTTAAATGTAGGTGGCAACACATTGGTTACTAAAACCAAAATAATACAAAATGTCAAAATCCATGGCATGTGCATGCGTGTGTGTGTGTGTGTGCGCAAGTCACAGATGTAGGCAAATTAAAAAGAACATTTTAATCTTTGATCCTTTTAACACACCTCAAATGATTACTTATCCAATAAGAACATAAAGATTATGTAAAAATGGTGGAAAAGGCAAGAAACAGATTCAGAAAGTCATCTGAATAATATAACTACATCTGTGTTTTATCAATAAAACTTGATGAAGCAGAAATTGTATTTTCTCCCGGAGGCACAGAGGCTATCATACTCATAATACTATGATTGTATTCCTGGTGTCATGAGTGAGGTTAAAAACTTTATCTATAGTTTTGTCTCTAAGATCTGGGAATACTAATGCACTAGGCAGGGGGTTATCTCTTCAGAGCTGGGGGGATGCCAGGTGAGAAAATAGGGAAAAATGGAGGCTAATTAATCTAATTCGGACACCTGAGAAAACCAAAGGAAGCATCCTCTACACAAATCAGGAAAGTGTCAGTCCCTTTTCTTTATAAGGGCCTCCTATAGGAGATTGATAGAATTGGCTTAAATTGCTGTAGGTTCTATATTATTCTCAATCTTATTAGAATAATACAGCCCATTAATCATAGAATTTTACAGCCAGCAGGAAACTTATAGATCACCCAGTCCAGCTTCCTCATTTTAAAGGCACTGAGACATCAAGAGAGGGAAAGGGAATGACCCAAGGTCATATGGCAAGTTAGTAGCAGAACTGTGACTCTGGGGATTCATATTTTTAGTAAAAAAATAAAATAATTAAATGACTAGTAGTCACAGTGCTGTTAGGTTTGCAAAGCACTTTACAAATATCTCATTTCACTTTCACAGCAATAGGAAGGTGTTATTATTATCCACATTTTACAGATGAGAAAACAGGTGGAAAGGTTAACTAACAGGGTCATACAACTAGTAAGTGTTTGAGGCTAGATTTGAACTCAGGTCTTCCTGACTTTAAGCCTTGCACTCAGTTTACAATGCTATATCCTGTTGTTATCCTGTTGTTTTTACTATAACACGTAGGTTTGGATATATTAGTGTTTTGTTTATCTTTTCTCAAATTAGGTGAATGAGTTAGAAAAAACAAGATAAAAACAAAAACTTGATTCCTGCTTCCTAGGGAGCAAGACAGACAATTTAGAAGATCTGTGGTTCATTTAGTTCAAACCCCTCATTTTACAGATTAGGAAACTGAGTCTCAGAGACCTCAAGTGACTTGCCCACAACCACATAAGTAGTAAATAGAAGACAGGGGATTTGAAACCAAGTGTACTAAGTACAAATCCAGTGTTCTCTCCACTATAACCACCTTGCCTCAAGCAAATAGATGATGAGACAACAGGATAGCTCAGCCTTAGTAAATCAACAGAGACCATCTTGTAGGAAGAGAGAAATATCTAATAAAGACTTGGGAACACAAGAACTTTCAGGGGAATTTCTGGCTCAGTAAAAGCTTGCAAATCCAGATCAGAAATAACCTCTATACATTCAGGGCACAATTTTTAAAGACAGAAATCTAAGCATTCCTACAAATAGGCATAAATAGAGAGTCTTCCCTGGGGGACATAGCTGAGAGTATCAGGATGTGAGGCCTACACAAGCTTCCTCACTCCAGACCTAATAGAGAAGGCGAGGGACCCTGTAACTTTCCATAGAGAAGCAGAATGTGAAAACAAAGCCCACTTCCTGATCTTTATCCCACACAGAGGGCAAATAACAAGACCGTAGAGAGGAACTAATTCTGCTGTCCATTACTGTTGTGTCTGCCTAAAAATAAGGAAGAACTATGGGCCAAAGAGAAATTCTTGAAAGAATTTATTTCTAATCAGGCCAGGTGGAATTACCTTCTATGTTCTTCCTTGAGTTTTTTATAGGGTCTCATTGCTTCTGGAGAATTGAAGACTTAATTATACCTCCATTCCAAGCATCTCTTGCTAGTCTGGTGATAGTCCCCTTTTGAAGGGAAGGGCCAATTTTGAATTAGAGAGGTCTAATTCTGTTAAGGACAGAAAGCTGCCTCCTTGGTCCGTTCATGTGACACATTAATTTTTCCTTTTTCTGAAATCTTTCTTCTGCTGGGAGCCCACAGAGGTGATGAATGTATTGTTACACTCCACTCTAATCCAAATGCCAAGCATATAAAAGCAGTGATAAGAAATTACTTTAAAAACATTTTAAGGTTTATAAAGTCCTTTCCTTTTACTAAGCTGGTGAGACATTTTAGGTATTGTTATCTTAATTTTCTTCCTGGGAAGTGACTTGACTAATGAATCTGGACTCAAAACAAACTTTCCTGAATCCAAATCCAAATCTATGCTTTAGTTTCTTTTATTGAAATTTTTTGTTTTGACATCACCTTAATTTCCCAGATCCTTGCTTCTTACACTCTCTGCTTCTCAGTGAGCTGTCCATTAAAAGCAAGAATGAAAAAGAAAGTAAATTAAAAGTCGCCCATTAAACTAACTTACACCATAGTTGATCTCTGACGTAGAATATGCAGTATATCCCACCCATAATAATAGTTAATATAACACTTACTGTATGCCAGGTACTGTGCTAAGTACTTACAGTCCTTATCTCTGCATGAAGCTGTGGCAGTGCATTTTCTTATCTTTATTGCAGGGCTAAGTTTGGTAATCATATAAATAGAGATCAATTCCTTTTTTTTTTAATCTTCCTATTTGCATTGTAGTAGTCGTTATGTAAATCATTTTCCTGCTTCTGCATCAGTTCCTATAACTTCTTGTACTTCTCTGATCTCTTGAAAATCATTGTTTCTTCCCATGTAGTCATATCACATTACTACACTCATGTACTCTAATTTGTTTAGACTTTCCCCAATTGTTGAACATCTACTTTTCTTACTATTTTTTGCTACAAAAAAATTATAGCTGTCAATACTCTAGTGTATGTGAGACTTTAGACTACTGCCACCTCTTTCCCTGCTACCAGCTCCCAAGAGAATATACCATTTTATTTCTGATTTTATAGTGGAAAGTAGGCTGAAAATAGGATTTACTTTGCAAAAATTTGTATTAAGTCATATGTATTGGAATGTACCTATTTAATAAACTACATGATAATTATGTGCTAAGATTACTTTATTTCCAGAGCAACAAAAGCACTATAATTGAGAATCTGCTTAACTACCCATGTGACGTTGAGTAGATCTCATAAACTCTCTGGGCCTCATTTTCCTCATTTATAAAATAATGACCTCTAAGTAACCTTCCCATTCTAAATTTATGTTAATGTGTACTACTGAATGGATGGCACAGGTATGTCTTTATCATCTCTGTTTTATGCTAAGTACATTTTCAGGCAGAGTAAAGTAGAAGGTTTTCTAATTCTGTACAAAATCTAGGCTGTAGGAAGGGAGGGAGGGAGGAAGGAAGGAAAGAGAAAGTTGAACAGAAGAAAGGGAGAGGAAAAAAGAGTATTTCATGTAATTTAGGCAAAAAAGCCACCTTTTCATAGTTTCTTTAATTTCCTTCATTGAACTGAAGCAACTTAAAGGAAAATGTTTGAAATAGAGCCTGGAAATCCCAAATGAATGAATGGTTTCAAATTGGAAACATCCGTTTCCCCACTGGTTTTGCCAGTTTCAGATTATGTATATTGATATACTTTAAAAAGCAGTAAAAAGTTTGTGTGCTGCCAGAGTCAGTATGGCAGCATTCTGGCTCAGTGGTCATGGGGAGAGAATCCCATTTATATTAGATTTGGCAGGCCTAAATGCTTCTGTTTGTGGATAACATTGTGCTGATGATATCAGGCTCCAGAATACCACAGGGTCTCTTCACTGATGTCCATACCACTTAAAAAAACATCAACACAGCAATCCATACAGGAAAAAACCAGGTGGGTAAAGAATGCATATTTCCCAGATTATGACTTGCAGTTTAATGGTCAGTCCACTGAGTAAGTTCTTGGATACATATATAATGGACAAACAGTGCAGAGGGGCATTGAGCTAGGCTAAGATTTGAACAGGAGTAGGTGAATGGGCAGGATAGTATTTGAGAAGCTCTTTCCATGATCATAGACTGCCTCTTTTTTTAATGGCAAAATCAGAAGAATCAAAATAGCAAGTTACCCAAACAACAGAGGGAAGAAAAGAGAGTATAAATAAGTTTCAGCTTATTATCAGGGATGAACTCAATGTTCATGAAAAGTGGTACAAAAGCTATCATCAAAAAACACATAGACCCAGAAATGAAAGTAATCCATTTGTGAGGCAAGAGCAAAGGTTGGCGTGAGGACAGTGATGCTGTGATCTGCCAAATATCAAAAGATCTAGAGCAAAGCCTCTGAATCTGTGCATCCTGCTATAGGATTTATAGATGAGCATGCAGAAAAGACACAGAATGAGAAGGCACAGATGGGATATGCTTTTCACCAGTATGGCAGTTAGGTAGCACAATAAATAGAGACCTGATCCTGGAGTCAGAAAGAACTGAATTCACCTTCTACCTTAGATGCTTAATAGCTGTGATTCCGGGCAAGTTACTTGACTTCTTAGCCTCAGTTTCCTCACTAGCAAAATGGGGGTAATAATGGCAAGTACCTCAAGAGGGGTAGCTATATCTTTGAAAACATTAAGTCACTATGTAAATGCTAGTTATATATATGTATATATACATATATGTTTTATATGTGTGTAGCATATAAGTATACTAGTTTCATAGTATATTATAAAACTATAGTTATATAACATTACAGTTATTACCATGCAGTAGTAATAACAATAACCATTATTACTGCCTGTAGAGGAATAGCCCATTTTTTTGTTCTTCCTGATTTGGGTACCAGATCTTTTTATTTTGGTTAAATTGTCATTTAAAAGAAAAAAAAATGGAAGTTGTCTAGTTTCTGTTTCCAGGGCTTTCGATATTACAGATAATATTTTTAAAATTTTTTTTTAGCCTTCCCAAATGTATGGGAACATATCTAAACTTACCTGCATATGGACCAGCTTTTGCAGATGGGCCATAACACTAATGACATTCCTAAATGCCCTCCTGTTAGTTTCAATATAAGTTATACAATGAGGTAACAAGCCATCAGAGATGTCAATAATGTCTTCAGACTCAAAAGGGGGAGCTTCCAAAATGCAGTAGTTAAGAGAGCCCACTGTGGTTTCTGAGGCTATCAAGATATCTCTTGCCCATTTGGAAAATTTTCCAGATTGATTCTGCCCCAGTGAAATGCATTTGTACCTACGTGGTAGATGGGCCGTGATCCAAGTACTCCTTCAGACACACTCCTCAGGCCCATAATGGAGTGCTTTTAATTACATCCACTGAGATGTGAGGCACAAGATAAAAAGTTCCTGAAGGCTTGGGGAATCCCACTCCATAAACACGGGACCACAGCAAATAGATACAAAAGCATTTCTGGTGCCAGAGAATCTGATGGATGATGGTTTTCAAGGGGCAATAATGGGAATGAAGTTTTCTCCTGAAATATGCATTATTAATTTTAAAAGTGCCAAATCATCAAGAAAATATAACGATAAACAAAGCCCACCTGAGATATGGGATTCCAAATGCTGGTAGTTGCCATGGCAGGGGTCACACATTGCAGACAAATTCTATATTGATTAGTTATTTCTGGATAATTTTCTGTTCCATCAATAGTAATAAAAGAAGGTTGAGGATTGATTAAATACTCTCTGGCAGTAGAATATCTTGGGAAATATGTGTACAGATCCATTTTTAATTTTCGAGATACTGTAATCCATTTTCATTTCAGCTCACAATATGTTGATAGTGAGTTTGCAGGGAAAAATGCTATTAAGATTACTTGTTTATACAGTTTTTGGTGTTAAATGAATTGATCTTCCTATGTATTTGATTTGTGAGTGTGGAGTTAGTCATGTTTCTTCAGGACTGTAATCCAAATTTTAAAGATGATCTGGCATCAAGAATATGAGAGGAAAAGGAAGCAAAAAGTCAATATAGGTTTGTTTTCAGTTGTCTTGTTGGAGGTGATAGTCTCGTCACGTCCACTGGAATAAAGACTATCTTTGAACATACTTTATACATTTGTCTTTTTAATAAAAATGAAAGTAAAAATTGTATTTAGCATTTATTGGGGTATTTTCACCAAGGGCCCACCTTATACTTTTCTAACTGATGGGCTTTTAGGAGCATAGAAGTATCTATACAGGAACACCTGGAGGAGACTAGGAGCTCATTCTAATCCAGTGCTTTCATTAGTCTTGCAGATGAGCAAAATCAGGGCTAGAAACTAGAGGAGATTTATAGCTCAGACCTCTAAAGTGTTTTACAATTTAAAAGTTGTCTTTCTCCCAACAACCTTTTAGTAACAATGCAAATAATTATTTCCATTCTGTAGATGAGAAACTGATGCCAAGAGATGTGAAGGGACTTGACCATTATTATGCAAATATTTTTAAAAATCTGATACCGGAGTCTAACGTGGGTTCTCTTACTGCAAAGCCAGTGTTCTTTCTACTAGGCCACACTGTACCCAAGGGCACAAGCTGGTTAATAGCAGAACCATTACTAGAATTTGGGTCTACTGAATCGTAGCCTTGCTAATGAACATCTTACTAAAATATGTTGCATATAGTACCCGTTTGGAATTACTTTACAAGTATAGTTAGAATAATATTGCCAATGACATGCAATCATTGACTCATGGAATGGGAGAATTGAAAGTATTAACTAATCCAACAACAATCCAACAACATTTTTAAGCTACTGAGACCCATAGAAGTAAAGAGACTTGTCCAAAGTCACTCAGGCAAGTCAGGAGTAGAAGGCGGACAAGAACCTTGGAATATTGATTCACAGTCAGTGTGGGATGTAATTGAATTATGTATGTGCTAGAGTCAAGATTTCAGTGCAGAGATCTTAGAAGTAGGTACATCCAAGGAGAAAAGTGAATCTGAGGTCTGTTTCTGTGACCAAAACTTAATAGCAGAGTAATCATTTGTTCAAGTTCAAAGCAAATGTAGTCAACCTGATCAGTCAAGTATCCTGCATTTTTTGTTTGTTTCAGAGCAGCTTATTTTTGCCTGGATTATCCTGATACTGGTCTTAATCATTCAATCCATAGTGTTATTCTGAGGTAGTATGGGATTGTGAAAAAAAAAACAAAAGAGATTTGGACCCCACAGACATCCCATTTTTGCTTGAAAACTACTGCCTCCTCTCTAAAGTGTGTGGGTTAGACTAGGTGAATTTTTGTTGCTCCTTGCAACTCTGAAACCGGTGATTGTAAGAGCTATGTTCCCTTTAGCCTCCGTGACTCACTACCTGTTGAGACAACTGGTTCCACTTTTGAGAAGCTCTCATTAGGAAATTTTTCTATAAATCACTTTGTAGCTGTAAAATGCCACCTAAATCTCACAGTTAATTAATCATACATTACATCTATATGACTAGACTGGATTGGCTGTGTCTGAACTAATGGCAAGGGAGAGTAGTATTGAGATCTGATAAGAGGATGTGGTTGTATTGATATATGAATGATAGAGGGAAGATAGGCAGTGTGTCAGTAAAAATTTGTGTCACAGAATGAGCGGGAAAGACTATTTTGATCTTGGACTTCATTAATAATGTCCAGAATGAGGAAGGTGCTAGCCCCACTGCTCTCTGCCCTATTCAAGACCACACCTGTAATATTGTGTTCAGTTCTGGGTACCATATTTTACGAGAGGCAGTGCTAGCTGGAGTGCATCTAAAGGAACATGACCAGGATGGTGAGGGGTCTTGAGATTATTACACATGAGCATCCATTGAAGTAATTGACCTAAAGAAGAGAAAACAGGTTGGGGGATGGTGATGGTGATGAGGAGGATAAGGATATTTTGTTTTCAAGTGGTTGAAAATCTGTCACCTGAGAGGAATTAATTTGCTCTTCTTTACCCCAAAGGGCAGAACTAGGAGCAATACATGACAGTTAGAGAGAAGCATATTTAGGATTCATAGAAGGAAAACCTTCCCAACATTCAGAGCCAGGTGCAAGTGGAATGGTTCAGTTCAGGTGGTTGTAGAATTCTCTTCACATCTTTATGGAAAAATGTGAGGGCCATGTTGGGAGAATGTTGTAGAGGAGAGTCTCAGTGTGATATTAGTTAGACTAGATGACATCTAAGCCCCTAGAAATTCTGCATTTTATAATGATACCATTCTCTTATAACCTGGTTGACTATCATCTATTAGGAATTCTTGTGGTACCAAATTGTTCATAAAGCTTTCATTTTAGAAAGGAGGAGTCATAGAGTACACATGCAAACAGCAATCACCTAAGAGAACATCAAAGAAAACTTCTCCCACAGCTCTTTGAAATATATTGAAGTCTCCAATCTATATTTATTAAGCTTCTACTATATGCCAGGCACTGTCTATTTGCTGGAGATAAAAATACAGTGAATGGAGCATTCCCTTTTGACAAAAAAGGCTTACATTCTAGGGGGAAGGCCAAAATATATATATTCATTTATATACAGAATGAATATAAGGAGAATACTTACAAAATAAATTCATGATGATGACATGCAACATTGAAAGAGAGGGCATCAGCAATTTTGGTGATAAAGAAAGGCTATAAATAAAAGGTGGTCCTTGAGATTTCTCTTCAAGGCACATGGAGGCCATCTCCAGTCATCCTGATCTGTATCTTTCCAGTGGACTCAAATGGCTTGGATGGAGATAATGAGGCTGGTGAGTTTCATAGCCCTGCCTCACTTAAATGCAATTCACTTGCAAGTCATGACCATCACCTTCTTGATGTGAGAGGTCTTCCTCTAGAACAAAGGACAAAACAACAATCGAGGAAGACAAGAATTTTTATATACTGGCAGTGTGAGGGGAGTACATTTCAGGCATGGGCAACAGCCATCACCAAAGCATGGAGATGGAACCGGGAATATCTCCATCTATTAATATGGAGAAAATATATAGACTTGGAGCCTTAGAAGATGTCAGAATTAGTCCATTTTTCACCAGCCAGTTATTCCAATGTGAAGAAAAAAGAGCAACCTTATTGTGTGCTTGCTTGACTTCATCTGGAATCTCTCCTACCACCTTCTGCTAAGCATTTGCCATGTTATAGTTTTTATTATAGTTATGTGTAAGTGTGATATATTTCCCATACTAGAATATAAACTTTTAGAGGGCAGCAACTAGGTTTTATTCATACCGCTATCACCTTCAGTACAGAAGACCACAGAGCTTTGCACAAGGAGGCCCTCCATAAATAATTGTTGAGTTAGATAAGTTAACATTAAAATAACACTAAAGCTGAGCATCAGCAGTCATCTCTAGAGGAAATATCTTCTCTGTTGTAATATGTAGACTCAACTAAAATCTTCCATTTGATCCCAGCTTCTTTAAGGCTTATTCTATTGTATCACAGGGCCCAAAAGTTTCTAGCAAGTTGGGAAGCAACTTGTTGAGCAACAATCCCCCAAGACCAGACTCAGTAAGTGCAGAGAGGTTGGTCACCAGGTAATAAATTTTTTATGGCCACAACAGCTCATTAAAGCCTTTACTGAAGTGTGGAGTGGTTCAGATATACTTGCCCCAGTGGAGGGAACTCCACCTGAAGGTAAAAAAAAAGTCTTTGTCAGTCTTTTGAAGTATTTAAATTTCAAAGACCCGGACATAAAATTAGAATGTCAGAGATACAAAGAATCATGGAAGAAAGCATGTTATAACACAGAACTGTCAGACCTCAAAGGGCCCTTAGAATGTAAACTGTTAGAAAACAAAACATTGAACATAGAACTTACATGGACTTTAGCAGCCATCTGATCCAGTTCCTTCTTTTTACTGAGGGAGTTACTCATGCCCAAGAGAAGAAATGACTTGCCCTAGAGTCACATGGTGGTATAGCTGGGACTAGAATTCATGACTCTATTGCCCCTGTGTATCAGCAAGCACTCTAGCATACCCAGGGTGGCTGCTAGAACAGGTTCTTAGATCTGCGTTTCTAAAGGAAAGCAACTCAAAATGG
>JAQQSU010010982.1:0-12288 GCA_028627135.1 Pseudochirops cupreus | reverse complement strand
ATCCTTTGATTTAGAAGCTATCCTCAGTGTTTCTATCCAAGTGGTGTGCATTATTACTCACTTGAAAGTTTGATAGGGAGGAGGGAGTTTATTAAAGAAGGAAATTACTCCAATTCTCTCTGGCTCCACAATGAATCAAGGAGAGAGACTGAAAGATTAAGAGCTGGAAAGGGACCAACTAAGTCAGTACTCCTTGTTTGGCAAAGGAGGAAACTGAAGCCTTTGGAGGGGAAATTACTTGCTCAGGGTCACATAGGGCAGCAGTTCTCAACCTGTGGGTTATGTTCAATTTGTAACAATGAAAATACATCCTGCATATCAGATATTTACATTACAATTCATAACAGTAGCAAAATTACAGTTATGAAGTAGCAACGAAAATAACTTTGTGGTTGGTGGTCGCCACAACATGAGGAACTGTATTAAAGGGTTTCAGAATTAGGAAGGTTGAGAACCACTGACATAGGGATACATGGTATGGGGTAGTGGGATTTGGAGTTAGAAGTTCTGGGTTTGAATCCTACATCTCTTACTTAATATCTCTATAGTCTCTTAGAGATTGGACTTTTCTGGCATTAAAGATTTGGGCATTTATTAAAAGGAATATTTTAAGTGCCTTCATACCATCCCTTAGCATATTATGCCCTAGGCAGCTTGCCTGTTTATCTTCCCTACTCTGTTACTCATGTAGGCATAAAATCAATCAACAAGTTTTCACTGAGTGCCCACTATGTGCTAGGTACTGTGGGTAGAACTACAAAGAAGGAAATGATCTCTACATGTAAAGAGCTCATGTTCTATTGAATGGTTTTTTTTTATATCAAGTGAAATAATCCATTAACCTTTGCACGTTCACATGACATACAGTGGACGGAAAAGGGGCCCCTTGAGAAATGTTTCATTCCACAGTAAACATTGAACTTCTGAAAAGAAGCACCAGCTGGCTGTGGTGACATTCCCTGGCTCTGATCCAGGGTGGCTGAGGTGGGTGGCTCAAGGGGCTAAGCTGATCTTGTGTCCTCATGAAATCTGCAGCAAATATGCTGAACTCCTGGGAGTAGGAGTAGGAGGCCACCTGACCAAGGAAGAGTGGGTCAGAAATGGAGTGGGTCAAAAAAACCTGGGTAAGATCAGCAGTCGGATAAGGCCAGTGAGTGCTTGCTGAACTTCTAGCTTGGGTGAGATGGAAAGACCCAGTCTCAAAACAACAGCAACAGATGATAATAATAAGGACCATGGAGAGCGGATCATGCTCAGTATGGTAGAAGAGTGATTCTTAGCAGTGAACTTCTGTTTTTTTTTTTTGGAGGGGGGAAGGCAGGGCAATTGGGGTTAAATGACTTGCCCAAGGTCACACGGCTAGTAAGTGTTAAGTGTCCGAGACCAGATTTGAACTCAGGTCCTCCTGACTCCAGGGCTGGTGCTCTATTCACTGTGCCACCTAGCTACCCTTATTTGTTTTTTAAAGTCAGGCTGCCAGGGGGTACAGTGGATAGAGCACTGGGTCTGAAGCCGTCAAGATCTTAGTACAAATCTGACCTCAAACATTTTCTAGTCATGTGACCCTGGGCACCTCACTTGACCTCTCTCTGCCTCAGTGTCCTCTTATGCAAAATGGGGATAATAATAACACCTACCTCACAGGGCTGTTGTGAGGATCAAATGAGACAATAATTGTAATGCATTTAATGCAATAAGTGTTATATAAATATCTGTGACTTTTATTATTATCTTCTCCCAGAAAAAATGAGATAATTTTTCTAAAATGCTTTATAAATGCTGTATAAAATATAAAAATAAAAATTTTATAAAAATATAAAATATTTATAAAATGCTTTTTTACTATTATTCTTACTATTACTGTTGCTGCTCTTATTATTATGAGATAGTAATTGCAGAGTGCCTGGCACACAGTTCTAGACAAATGTTACTTATGATCATCATCACCATCATCCTTATTTTTATTACTAATGGGATACCATGCAAATACAGGAAAAGCTGTGATTTCACTAGCATAGGGAATTTCCACTGTGGGAATTTCTTCTACCGTGACAGATCACTGCCTTCTATCTAAAATACAGCTAAGTCCTAGGGAGTTGCCTGAGTTGCAGATTGTTAAAAGTGACTTTCCCAGGATCACACAGCCAGTAAGTGTCAGGGGTAGGGTTAGAACTCAGGTGCTCCTGACCCCAGGCTAAACACTCTATGTCTATTATGCTAGGTTGCCTTTTCTAGGGCTGCCTATACAAATAATTATCCTTTCCACATTGTGGGAGTTTAGGACTCAGCATTTTCCAGATTATGGCGGGGGGGGAGAGGGGGGTGCCATGTCCCTAACCGCCGGGGGATCTGGAAAATTTGCGTAAAATTTTTTGGCTCTCCTTTTGTAGCACAGAAGAAGTTTGAATTATTGTGGTATTAAGAGATGAAATATGGGAGCACATAGATGGCACAGTGAATAGAGCACCATCCTTGGAGTCTGGAGAACCTGAGTTCAAATTCAGCCTCAGACACTTAACGCTAACTAGTTGTGTGACCTTGGGCAAGTCACTTAACGACAATTGCCCTGTCTTCCCCCTCCAAAAAGCCAAAAAAAAGATGAAATATGTTGATATTATACAATACTATACATATATTTTATGCATTTCTGAGTGTCTAAACTTTTTCTTTGTCATCCCCTGGTCTTCACATGTTGTCTATGACTTCCCCAAAACTCCCCCCAAATTCCCATTTAATTTCACATGCTGTGAAATATATTGAATTATATATATATATATATATACATATATATAATATATATAAATAGTATATATTATAAACAGTATATTGAAACTACAAGAAAAGTTTCAATATGGAGGGGATTACTATACTGCTTGACAGCAGGTACATCTATTTTCCCTTATTCTCCCATTCAAAAGACTTGTTTTTGGCATGATTTTTATCCTCTAGGAATAATAAGGATGATGATTGTCCTGTGTCCCATTTTCCTTTGCTCCAGATGGTGCTTTCACTGAATCTCACAAGTAGAAAGGACCCCTTCAGCCATCTAGGCCAACCCCTACTTGGCCAAGACTCCCATCTATGATGTAGCCTAAGGGGGCTTATCCAGGCTTTACCTAGTGAGGCCACAACAACCCAAGGCATCCTACTCCACTTTCAGCCAGCTCAAATGGTTGGTGCATTTTCTCTTCCATTAAGCTCAAATCTATTGACCTGGACTTTCCACCTATTTCCAGTTCTTCCCACTGGGATCAAGCAAAATAAGTCTAACCCCTCTTCCATATGGCAGAGGCCTTCAAATAAAGTCAAGTCAGTAAGCATTCCTTAAGCTTTATTAAATACTTGCTATGTTTCAGGACTGTGCTATGTGCTGGGGATACAAAGAAAGGCAAAAACATGGTCTCTGCCCTCAAGGAGCTTACATTCTAATAGAGGAGACAACACGGAAACCACTATGTGCGTGCAAGATTTACAGGATAAAGGGGAGTTAAATTCTTGAAGTTAGTTATCATATCCTCACCTGACTCCACCCCACAGTCTGGTAAAATTCTCCAGGTTGAACATTCTTAGTTTTTTCAAATGACCCTCAGGTAGAAGGATCCCAAGGCCGTTTCTGATCAGAACAACCCTTCTCTGGACACTCTCCAGTTGATCGATTTTGCTCAATACTGTTTTCTGGAACTAAAAAGTTAATGTGTTGGAATGGTAGAGTCAGAGCTGGAAGGGAAGACTTAGAGGCAACTTAGTACAACCTCTTCATTTTTCAGATAAGGAGACTGAGGCCCCAGAGGTTAATAGACCCAGGTCATGCAAGAAACAAGTGGCAGGGATTGCATTCAAAACTCAGCGAGGATTTGAACCAGGGTTCTCTGAATCTAACTTCATTATATTTGCCAAGAACCACAGACTCCTCACACCCATTTCTTTCTTGTTTCATAAAAAAGCGAACAATTGAACAACTTCAGAGATGAACAGCATCCATTCAGTCTGCAGTGTTGCCAACAATCACAGGATCAGAGAGTGGCCCTGAAAGGGACTTTGGAGGCCACCATTTTACAGATGAAGCAACTAACTAGGACTGGCCACGTTTCTCTCTGATTCGAGTCTCGGTGGCCTCTTCTTCCCTCTACATTTAAATACAAATCTCTCTAGCCTGGAAAGCCCTGCACAGTCTGGCTCTGCCCATCTTAGCTTTTGAAATTGATTCCACATCATTCCCTATTTTCTTCCAACCAAACTAACCTGCTTATTTCCCTTACAAGACATTTCCATCTCCCACCTCTGAGACTTTTTGTTGGGAGTGCTATCCCTCCTCATCTCTAACTTGTGGGCTCCCTAGTTCCCTTCTAATCTTAGTTCAGGTACCGCCACTCATAAGAGGTCTTTCCTAATCTCCCTCAGTATACTTGGCAAACATTTTGTATTTATTTAACGAGCCTGTGTAGGGAGAGTTGGCCTCTAAGCTGAGAACACCTGGGTTCCAGGCTTGCCTCCCACGTATATTTGCTGTCTGATCCTGAGCAAATAATTCTTAACCTCTCAGTGCTCTAGGGAACTCTCAAACGTGCAAAGTTGCAAAAATAGGGCCAACCTACATCAGCAGTTCTCAGCCTGTGGGTCGCAACCCCTTTGGGGGTCGAACGACCCTTTCACAGGAGTTGCCTAAGACCCTCAGAAAACACATATTTCCCATGGTCTTAGGAACTGAGACACTGCTCCTGTATCTGTCTCCAGGCGGGTCCGCCCACATGCAGATACGCCCACATATGAGTATTAAAGGGTTGCAGCATTAGGAAGGTTGAGAACCACTGACGTACATCAATGGAGGAAATTCTTTGCTGGGAGTTGCTGATGACATGAAAGAATTAATAAGTCCAGCCACTGTGTTTTAACTGTGTACACACTGTTTCCTCCAGTAGAGGGGCAGCTGGGTGATGCAGTGAATAGAGCATCAGCCCTGGAGTCAGGAGGATCTGAGTTCAAATCCAGCCTGCAGTACTTAACACTTACTAGCTGTGTGACCTTGGGCAAGTCACTTAACCCCAATTGCCCTGCCTTCCCCCCCCTCTAAAAAAGACACATACAAAAAAAGAATACATGCTTCTTGATGGCAGGCACTGGGTTTTTGTTTGTTTGTTTTTTGTTTTATCCCCAGTACCTAGTACAGTGCCTGGTACATAGAAGGTGTTTTAATAAATGCTTGATAAATTGAATTGACAACATTAAACAAAATCATTCTGAAAATTACCAGCTTAAGAAATATTGACAAGGGTTATCACCATTGTTGTTGCCATCATCATCATCATTAGCATTTATGTAGCACTTTAAAGATTGCAAAGCATTTTACAAATATTACCTCGTTTGGCCTTTACAATAACCCTGGCAGGTGCTATTATAAATCCTTTTATTTATTATGTTATTAATTATATATTATTTTTGATAATAATAAAGTTATATTATTTTATGTCTTTACTTATTATTCCCCCATTTACAAATGAGGAGACTGAGGCTGAGAGAGGTGAAGTGATTTGCCCAGGGTCACACAGCTTCTTTCAAAGCTCAGAGTGATTGGAGAGAGCCATGTCTCCATCACTGGAGAAGCCAGATGTAGAGATTTAAAAAAAACCCAAACCCCCCCAAAATCCTACAAAACAAAAACAAATTTAAAAAAACCACAGGAATTTGCTTTCCAAAGATGCAACTGGAAAATCCATACAATTCCAGGTGAACTAAGAAAACAATGTTATAGATGTACCATGGGCATGTAATAACTCTAAATTACCACCAAGGGAACTCAATCTATCCATTCAATTTTTTCATGAGTCAGTTTTTCTCCGAGTTCAGCATTGCATCATGGGAAAGATTCTTAGTACCCAGGTTATTTTTATGGATAAGCTTTGCTACTCTGGTCTCTACATTCAAAACAGTTAGGGAAGTGGGGTCACACTCAGAAAGAAACAAGGGGTCACTAAGATGTCTTTATATAAGGATCCCTGCAGATTGCATTTTGACTTACAAAACCACATAGTAACATCATCTTTGTTCTATTGTACTTTCATTTACTTTGTTAAATATTTCCCAATTATATCTTGATCTGGTTCAGGTCTCCCTCGAGAGTGTTGCCAGCCTCACAGGGCCTCCGTGTTAGACACTTCTTGCTTAGGGGATGTTAAAGGGTTCTGTGGATGAGGAATAAACTTAAGCCACTGTTAAGAAATATACAGCATGCTCTTTCAAACTCCGGTTTTGGTGACTGCCATGAGATAGTTATCTTCTTATCCAAGAAGTCCTTGTTTCTCTGAGATCTTCTACTTGGTCTTCTTCTGCAGAGACCTCGCCACTTACTGTCTCCTCCTCTTGCCTCCGGTTTTGAAGGGTGCTCTGGGCACTCTTAAAAAAATTACAACATTACAGATTACTGGATGGCATTGTCGATCTCACTTAGATGGCAGCATTAGATTTGGAGTGGGAAAAGTCTTGGGAAACCATCGGAGACTTGTAGCACAATCAGAATTCTAACCCTCATCTTGTGATTCTGAATCCAGTGCTGCCCTGTGATATGAAGAGGCTGGGAGAAGAAAGCGGGAAAAGAAGAGAGAGAGAGAGAGTGCCCAAGAGCCAGGCAATACTGAAATTACTGCTAATGCAACTGTAAAGCTTAGAGACAAAACTCGCCTTGGATCTAGTGGCTTTTAGAAGATTAGCAAGTATTTCTTCTAAGCCCCAGCTGCCTGAGTGAAATAATTTTAAAATTCCATTTTCAGGGAACTCAGTAAGACGTCACTGCTATGTAGGAGTAGGTTATGGGGTACCCTGACTCAGGACATCTGGGTTCAAGTACTATCTGTGCCAGCAGTATAATATCACTTCTCCTCTCTTGGACTCAGTTTAGTCATCTGGGAAATGGAAGGGGTTAGAGAATCTTCCATGTCCAACATTCTATGGCTTGGGAATGTATAGACATTACTTTGGAGGGAATGGACGTATTTATTCAGCTGCATAGCAAAACTCAAAAGAGACACATACTTTAAAAAGAAAACAATGAATGTCCAGAATTATTTTTACATATAACGGGGGGGGGGGGGAAATAAAATATTATTTAAAAAAGAGAAAGACAAATGAAATTGCTGTTCCATTCTCAGAACATTTTTTCCTTCTTCACCACTCTTAGAATTTCTCCTTATTTTACAGATAGGGAAACTGAGTCTCAGGGAAGGGAAGTGACTTATCTAAGTCACCCAACTAGGGAGAGGAAAAGTCAGCATCTGAACCTAGGTCTTCCAGTTCCTAGTGTATAGTTCATTCTCCTAGTCTAGACCTGTACAACCTGTGGCATGTCAAAGGATTTTGGTTGGCCCACAAAAAATGTAGAGAAAACAAAAGCGCATACTAGGGCATATGGATTTTTCCAAAATATGCTTGTTTTAAAAGCTATTTGTTTCAAAAACTGGTACAGGGGAAAGGCTCTAGACCAGAGGGCCCCGTTTCAAATCCCACCTCCAATGCTATTTGTGATATTGGGTGAGTCACTTAACCTCCCTAGGTCTCCTCAGTTTCCTCATCTGTAAAGTGAGGGCATCAGACAAGATGGTGTCTGAGATGCTTTCTAGCTCCAGATCCAAGATCCCAACTCCCAGATATTTGAAAAGATGTAACCACTTGTGAGACCACTGGTAGGTCACTTAACCTTTTCAGATTCTGGTTTTTCCTCTGTAAATATAGGGGATTCGACCATATGATGTGTAAGGACACGAACCTAATATCTCTCTAGAACTTAATTTGAGCCTAGAACTTGTAAGCATAATTTTTGATGCCAATGATTTTAAGTTAATTCAGAATAATCTACTGGTTCTCAGCTTGGACCCTGTTTGCGATGTTAACCACAGTCGAACATTTCCCGACACTTACCAGACTAGCAAAAGACCATGGTACAGATGAGGAGGGGTTGGTAGCATTGATTGGTCTTGCATCAAGATTCCCACTAACACCATGTATCTTGGCTCTAAAATCCTATAGAAGCAAAAACAGTCTTGGCTAGATTTTAGTATCAAAGGACAACATAACAGGAAGTGAGAAAGAGAAGGATAGCAAAAGAAGAGAATTGTGGGATTTGTTTCAGAAATAAAGAAGTTCCATGGTGTTGTAGAGGTGAATAGGAGACCTCAGTTCAAGTCATGCTTCTGATTCGTGTTGACTATATGACCCAGAACAAGTCACATACTAGCTGTGTGACCCTGGGCAAGTCACTTAACCCTGTTTGCCTCAGTTTCCTCATCTGTCAAATGAGCTGGAGAAGGAAATGGCAAACTACTCCAGTATCTTTGCTAAGAAAACCCCAAATGGGGTCATGAAGAATTAGACATGATTCATGGGTTAGTTAAGTGGCACAGTGGATAGTGCGCTGGACTTGGAGTCAGGAAGACCTGAGTTCAAATGCAGCTTCAGACACTTACTATGATCCCAGGCAAGTCACTTAACCCTCTTTGCCTCAGTTTCCTCATCTGTAAAAAGAGGCAGATACAACTGAACAAGAAACCTATCCTCTCAAGGTTTTAGGCAACTATCTATAAGTTTCAGAAAAACTTTGCACTGGTAGAGGAAGCTATCTTATTAGGGAGTTCCTTATTCCAGTGAAATCAAAGGTCCTATCTATTATTGTTATTATCTTCTCCACCTTCTTCATCATCATCATCATCACCATCATCATCATCGTATCCCAAATGCAGCTCCCTTCTTTTGCCATGATTAGGGCAGATCATTCAAGGAAAGCATTGGAATTGTGAAATATATCACTGTAGACTAAGAATTTAGTCCCTACCAAATACTTAGCAAGACACGACCTCATGGCTGAAATTATACATACATTATACACTATGCTACTTGGACTGACAGCTGACAAGTCCCAGAACTATAAATGCAGACCTCAGAGCATCCCCAAGAACTCAATCAGCAAACTATACCAGCATCAAAGCCTTATCCTAGATCAAGCTGTTGCCCCAAATCACCCGGGTATAGTGTTGATCTATAAAAACTTTTTTAAAATTTAATCTTATTTTTAAGATTTGACATAAATAAAACTTTATCTTTACCTCAATACTCAGTTTCCAAGCTATGTGGAATTAAAGCTTTCAAAATATAGAGACTTAGCACGGTGCCAATGTCTGCTGATTGATTGACCTAGCAGAGAGGTCAAAATCAGCTGGAAACAGGATGAGCTCATTCTTATCGTCCCTTCTGCTGCCTGAGAATGCTTTCAGGGAGTCTGCAGAGGATAAGTTTGCATCCTGATATTTTTATTCAACTTCAAAAAGCAATTATTTTACTCACCTGTACAACTGTCTATAAAACACTAAACATAAAGGAATAATAGCAAGATACTGACTTGTCCTAGAGACATTTTTATCTGAACCCCATCAAGCAATATGAGGATGAATGAATGAAGAATGTATTAAATACTTACTTTGAACATGGGGCAGCTGGGTGGCACAGTGGGTACCAGGGCAACCCTTGGTTATCAGTCTCACTACATCATCGTTCTCCGATCATGTATTTTTCCTTGATGATCAAATACATAATAGCCATTGATAGCAAAACAAACCCATTGGAAATTGTAAAGTACTTGTGTCAAGAGGAAATTTCCATTCATGAAATTTGACATCAGTGTATCAAATTCCTTAGAACAGGTTTCAGAATTAATAATATGTTTTTTTAATTAACTAAAGTTATTCTTGGAAAAAGACATGAAGGAGCTAGATTCAGTAGTATCAGACCTTAAACCACATTCTAAGGCGAGAGCAATATTGAAATGTAAAATGGATAATTTTGATGATTTTAAATAAAAAATTTCCTGTATAAATAAAACCTATGTAGCCAAGAATAGAGGAAATGCAGAAAAATTGGGGGGAAAACTCTCATAGACAGGCTCCCAGATAGAATGTGATTGGATCATTATATTGTTGTGGAAAAAAAAATGGAAAGACTTGGACTTATGAAGAAAGATGCTAACCACCTACAGAGAAACAGATGACAAATGGAAATCATCATAGCAGGGTCTCATGTAAATGACTTTGAGTGTATATGTGTATATGCGTGTATGTCTATGGATGTGTGTGTGTGTGTGTGTGTGTGTGTGTGTGTGTTTGTGTGTGTGTGTGTGACCAATCTCCGCACTTAATTGTAACCTTGGGGAGGGAAGGGAGGGCAGGGAAGGAAAGGAAAAAAAATAAAGTAGAAAGTACCCAGCAGAGGACAAAAGAAAATCTACAAGGAAGCAAAGAAAAGATGAACAGTCTCAAAAATAATGTGCAGTATTCATTATATGGATGGAAATGGAAATTTATTGCTTTATATTGAATCCTCTCATGTTCTGCTGTGTACATGGCAACTTTCTTTTTCTCCTTTTCTTATTTTGTGTTTAATTTAAAATAAAATCTAAAAATAGTTTTTAAAAAGTTATTCTTCTGTGTAGAAGGGGTGGAGTAGCAAGGGGAAAGGTAGTTTTTTACTCACCTCTAGATCTCTTTCCAAGTCATAATTTTCCAGTATCTGGAAGGCCTTGGAATATACCTCCACAGCCTTGGCATGAAAAACCATCTCGATGGTTACAAAGTCCGAGAAAATTTTCTGGGGGGGAGAAAGCCCCAAAATATCATCATATCAATAACCTGTATTTCTATAGAGTTTTCCATTTTACAAATCCTCTTCTTTACAGCAACCATGATGCCTGGAATAATGGTGGCCACCTATAATCCCTGCATCTGAGGAGGTGGAGGCTGGTGGATCCCTTGAGCTCAGGAGTTCTGAGCTACAATGGGTAAGTCAAGCAGGTGTCTGGACTAAGTCTAGCATCGATATGGTGAGCCCCTGGGAGTGAGGGACCGGCAGGCTGTCTAAGGAGGGGTAAAATGGCCCTGGTAAGAGATGGATCAGGCTCAAGTTTCTGTGCCAATCAGTAACAGGGAAGAGGTCTGGAGGTGACTGCTGTACCCCTAGCCCCAGGTAAGATGGGGAATCTCATCTCTAACCAAACCAAACCAAAACCATGTAACTGGAAACACAATTTGGTGGAAAGATTGCTGGTTCTTGAGTCAGAGTATATCATATTGAAATCCTCTCTCTTGCTCTTTGACAGTATCAAGTCATTTAACTTCCCTGGGTCTCACAAATCCAGATGTATTTATTAAGTGCCTACTGTGTGCTAGGTACCATGCTAAGCATTGGGCATACAAAGAAGGGCAAAACCGGTCCTTACCCTCAGGGAATTTATAACCCAATGGGGAGGACAAGAAACAATTAACTATGTACAAAGAAGAGAGAAGGGGTGGGGGCAGGGGAAAGCATTTATGTAGTGCCAACTATATACCAGGCACTGTGCCAAATGTTCTTACTAACATTATCTCTTTTGATTCTCCCAATAACCCTGTGAAGACAGTGATGTTATTATTCTCATTTTACAGATGAGGAAACTGAGGCAAACAAAGTGGAAGTGACTTGCCCAAGGACACACACAGTTAGTGGGTCCCTCAGATTTTTCTGACACCAGACCCAGAGGTCTATCCACCGTGCCCCCAGCATAGTAGCATCAAGGGAGACCACGTTAATTGTGAGGTGAGTAGAGAGACAAGTTGGGTGGTACAGCGGATAGAGGACTGGGCCTGGATTCAAGAAAGTCTGAGTTCAAATCCAGTTTCGGACACTTACTAGTGATTCTGGCAAGTCACTTAACCCTTATTTGCCTCAGGTCCTCATCTGTAAAATTGGGGGACGCACTACAGAAGGAAATAGCAAACCACTCCAGTATCTTTGCCAAGTTGAATAACAAGGGAGAGGTAGAGAACAAAGCAACTGGTGGGGGTTATTTTCCTGTAAACTGAGCTCTCCAGCACACACATTAACCAGGATTAGCCTTCACAGCGATTGCAGCGTGGGCACTGAACATGTATCTTCCTTCTGGTTGGGGCAGGGGGGAAGGGAGCAGTGGAGAGCTAATAAGCAGAGATGTTAACTTTCTCCTCCTGGTCGTTCTCAGGCTAGAACACACAAGGGCCCTGATAAAACCCTGGTGCCAAGAGTAGGACATGAAGATAAAACTGGGGAAATGATGAAATGTTCAAGATCATCAAGATTAAGGCAGGAAAAAAAAAACCCACAGTGTTAACTGGGAGATATGGTTAAAAACATCCTTAGAATCATGAGATATGAGACTTAGGAGGGGACCCCAGAGGTCATCCAGTCTAATTCATACATAAAATAATCTAATCACCCTATGAAGGAAAGAGTCCTGATTCT
>JAQQSU010010981.1:0-12288 GCA_028627135.1 Pseudochirops cupreus | reverse complement strand
GAGAAAATATGTAACTCAAAAAAAATTAATGAAATAAATTTAAAAAAAAATAAAATAAAATAAAAACAATACTACCTAAATTGTTTCACTTATTCAGTATCAGATCAAAGTACCCAAAGATTATTTTATAGAACCAGAAAAAAATGTTAATGAAATCAATCTGGAGAAACCCAAAGGCAAGAGTATTAACAGAAATAATGAAAAAGGAGAGGGGGTAGAGGGTACAGAAATACCATATCTCAAACTATATTACAAAACGGTAATCATCAAAATGGCTAGGTACTGGTTCAATAGAACAGATTTGGTATACAATACATAGAAGAAAATGAAGTTTGATAGCCTAATGTTTAATAAACTTAGACTCCAACTTCTAGGGTAAGCATTCATTATTCAATAAAAACTGTTAAGAAAACTGGAAAGCAATCCACCAGAAGTTAGACATAAACCTATACCCACAAACCTATACACCATATATCAAAATGAGCTCAAAAGTCACGTCATAAACAAACTAAAGGAGCAAAGGAAGTAGGAAGGGGAAAGAGAAAAGGAAACTTTAGAGGGTAATTGAAGTAATGTTTTTAATATAAAGAAGAGAACAAAGGAAAGGTCACTAGAAAAAAGCTGGAAAGCTTTGAAAATAACAATTTCCCATAAAATTAGAGGGAGAAGCTATAAGAGATACAGATTCATAGCAGCATGTACAATCCTCTTTCTGTTATTTTTTTAATAGAGAAAAACTCATCTTGATTATGTTAAGATCAGAATTTTTAAAAAGAAAATTTAAATTACATATAAACAGAATACATCAATAAAAATTTGTATTCCAAATAAAGAAAAAAAAGATTATTCCGTCCTTTCAACTATTTCAAGCTGCTGTTCCCTGGCACAAATGTCCATATTTTAATGCCAATATTCTCTAAGTAATGCTACATGGCTGCAAATCATAGAATGCCTTACTCTGAAGAAAACACAAATTGCAGATGACCTAAAAGGGAATGGAAAGGAAGATGGGTGGTAGGTTACATTATGTTTCTAATGGTGACCTGTATTCAAAAATCGTTGTAAAAATCATCTTCAAGGACACATTCCACTGGAAAAAGTAGAGAACCACTCACTTAAGAAGAATGAATGAAGGCTAATGGATGGATAGCATAAATGATCTATTTGTATCCACAAAATAATACAAGGAGGTTTCCAGAGTCTTAGATGGATCTCTTTCAGATAACTCGAGGAACAGCATGGCCAAGAACTGTACAGGATAAAAGACATTAAGAGGTTATGAATTAATTAGAAGTAATAAGAAATATGGTTAAATAATTGCTTTCCAAGGCAGCTAGGTGGTGCAGTGAATAAGGCACTGGCCCTAAAGACAGGAGGACCTGCGTTCAAATCTGGCCTCAGACACTTAACACTTTACTAGCTTTGTGACTCTGGTTAAGTCACTTAACCCCAATTGCCCTCCAAAAAGCAAAAATAATGATAATAATAATAATAATAATAATAATTGCTTTTCACAACTTTCTCCAATCAAAAAAACTCACAAAAAGAAATTATCAGCCACATATTGGCTAACTAAGTCTGAATCCACAAGCTAAAAAGGGAACAACCTCATAAAACAATATCTGGCAATTGAAATATTTAAAGTTTCCTCTCAGCATTCCTACCAAAGCCATGTGAGATGTGAAGCTGGTTGCTACTCTGAGTAAGACACTATACTGCTCAGTACTGGTAACTTAAGACAGAAAAGGAAAAAGTTGCTGCCCTCAAAGAACTCACATCCTATTAAAGACCTTACCTTTCCTTGGAGACCCTTGTGATAAGAAACCCACTACCTCCTGAACCAGCCTTTAAGAAATTCTCATTGATTGACTAGACAGTTTTAATTGTTAAAGAGTTTTTTCCTTTCAGATTCCAAGCTTTGAGAAACAGCACAAGGTCGCAAACAGAGGGCAAGATAGGGAAATATGGATTCAGTCCTGGCACTGATATTAGCCAAGTGACCATTCACAAGTCACCACTTTGCAAGACCCAGACAACTTTCTCAGAAACAAGCAGATGTAGTTGCTGCACCAGGACTTCTACACACTAAAGACTCACGGGTCCAGAACAAATTCAGTTAGGAAAAAAAGGCATTTATTAAGTGTTCACTTTGTGCCAAGCACTGTGCTAAGCACTGGAGATTCAAAATCATGGGGGAAAAAAACCAGTCCTGTTCTCAAGGAATTCACAGTATCATGGAGGGGAGGGGAGGAGATAAACATGCAAACCTATGTAGGGACAAAAGCATATACAGAATAAATGGGAGATAACCAGAAATGGGAAAGTACTAGCATTAAAGGTGACAAAAATAGACAAATAAAACCTAAATCTAGCCCCTCTCCAGTCTGTCTCTTGGTCCTAATTCTGCCTTCTATACCCAGCAGAGCAAGTCTAAGCCCTACCATAGGATGCCACTTCAAATAACTAAGAACAGTTATTTTTCCATTCTTCCCCTAATCTTTTCTTTTCTCCAAGCTAAAGAAACTCAATGCCTTCAACTAGTCTTCGTATCATATGTTCCATGTTCCAAATGTTCTGGATTTCAAAACATTTCCCTATAGAAGCAAAGTTATTGGTAGTGGTTGGATTCCAGACCACATAAATTGTCAATTTAATCACGATATACACAAAATATCGGACGAGACCAACAGTACAACAGAACCTAAGCACTATGGAACAATTGGTCCAAATAACTTTCCTGTGGGGAAAAAGACTGAGTTTTGAATATAAAGAACCCTGGATTTTGAGTCAGGAGACCCATGTTCAAATGCCAGGCTCTGTCCTTTACTATCTGAGTGATTTTGAATAAACTGTTTAATGTTTTTAGGCCTCAGTTTTGTCATCTACAAAATGAGAGTTTTGGCTTAGGTACCATTGAAAGTTTCTTTCAAGTTCTAAATCTAGGATACTACTAACATATCTCCCCTGTGCACCCCTGTCTGCCCCCATCCCTCCAAACAAAAGAGCACTAAGACTGAGGGTTCCTTTCCTTTCTCACCCACACCACTTGCCAGGAAGTAGAAACAAGGACACCCTTCCTCTACGCAGCTGCCATAAGCTTCCAAAGGAGATTCCTATTATGGTTTCCCTTAGTACAAAAATGAGAAGTAGTAATAATCTGAGCAAAGAGAATTTGCCTTCAGGAGTTGAGAACTCTAGCTTCCTTAATGCATATATCTGTGGGGTCAATTCTTAGTCCCTTCAAAAAGACTGTAATTATGATCTTAGCATTAAATATAGCTAGATGCCACAGTGGAAAGGAACTGGAGTGAGGAAGACCTGAGCTCAAATCTAGCCTCAGGCACTTAGTAGATGTGACCATAAACAAATTACTTAACCACTGCTTCAGTTTGCTCATCTGTAAAATGGTGATAACAGCAGCTACCTCCCAGAGTTGTGTGACAACAAAATAATATGTGTAACAATAATGGACACATCGTATGTGTGATGACCAACCTTGATAAACTGGACTATCCTCAACAACGCACAGCTAAAGACAACTCTACAAGCCTCAGGATGGAAGGAGATATCTAAACTCAGAGAAAGATCTAGAAAGACTATAGTTTAAATGGAGACTGAAGCAAAACATGCTATTGTTCTTTTTCATGTTTGGTTTTTTTTTTTCCCAGTGATCACTCATTGGTTACAGCCCTTCTATATAACCAAACTATTGTACAATGTGAAAATATTTGCAGATCCTATACATGCTAACACGCCACCATGGGGGGGGAGGAGGGGAGGAAATTTGAAACTCAAGGGATTGTGGAATTGAATCTTGTAAACTAAAAGTAAATAAAATAAATTTTTAAAAAAAATAATAACATGTGTAAAGCACTTTTCAAACCTTAAAGTAATGTGTATAGATAAATAGACATTATATATATATGCATACATAAATGTGTGTATGTGTATACACACACACACACACCCAAGCTATTATTGCAGACTTAGTGCCTAAGCACAGTGCTTAAAACACTGTAGTCAACAAATAACTATTCAATTGGATCTAACTCCCGATTAAATAGTACTACATTTCCTAACTATTTTCAATGAAATTTACTTTATAAAATATTTTTAAAATCACACAAAATGTTCATATCATGACAGTAAAGGTTCCAGGAAAACAGTATTCACCGACTTAGGATGCTTTTAGATCAAGAAAAAGCATTAAACAACGTAGGAGTTTTACTTCTCAAATCTGGTCTTTAAATCATCAGTCTGCAGGTGGTATGAATGGTTTTAGTATGACTGTCAACATAATTCTGAACTGAATAATTTCATTTCATGTATTTTTTATAAACAGACACTTCAGCGGAATCTCATGAAGAATGTTGCCATTATTCACATCAATCCATATTAGATGCTCTTGCTTTGGTATTATTATTGATGATGATGATGATGATGATGATGATGATGATGATGATGGCATTTCTAGGGCTCTAAGGTTTGCAAAGATAACTTCGTCACCTCACTTTATCCTCAAGACAAATCTGCAAAGTAGATGTTGTTATTATCATACAGATATTTTACACATGGGGAAAGTGAGGCACAGAGAGTAAAGTGACTTGTCCATGGACACATAGGTAAAATATCTGAGGCAGAATTCAAACTCAGGTCTTCTTCTTGACGTCAATCCCAGGCTCTATGCATTGCATTCCATGCACTACACCACTTCCCTCAAGTGAAGTAGAAGTTGACTATGGTTTCTACAGGTAGTGTAGGTCACCTGTGATTTCCTCTACCTGACAAGTTGGGCAGATTAGATATTCATTCATTCTACCTCTAGGGCATACATAAAAGTTCTGAATTATTTGTTTTTAAAGACAACTCACCTTAAAAAGATAATATTTGTAAATATCATTCAGTACAAACTCTCAACTAAATCAGGGTCTCCAGAGTTCTTTTTTTTCTGAATCTTCAAAGTTTACTACAGTAGTTTTAATTTTAGATGATCTAGGCATGCCTTAAAAATGGAAAAACTAATATTCAGAGCAAAGATTTTGCTTATGGAAATGTGCTTTTGGGCAATAAACTTTTTAATAATTCTCAATAATGTTCAACCATATCTTTTTTTAGAATAAAAACATATCTATATAGCTTTTTAGGGTATAAACATGTTCTTCACAACAAGCCCGTGAGATAGCATAAGTATTATCAGCCCCATTTTATAGTTAAGGAAGCCAAGGCTGTAAAAGTGCCTTTCCCATGCTCACACAGCTAGTAAGCCAAATTCAGAACTCTATGCACAACATCTCAACACAATCAATAAATGTACACTGCTCTGCAAAACATTACAGCATACTATATGAGCTGAATAAATGCTGATTTTTAAAATAAAGGGGTATACACAGTATAAATAGAAAAGTTCCAATCCAAAGAAATGTATTCCTTTTGGGAATATTCTAGCTATGTTCTTAGGTAAAGAGAATTTCTTCTCCCAGTAATATATTTCTATTTTACCACTGCTCTGCTTTCTAAAACTATTCATAGGCCTAATACTGGAGTTTCAGGTGCTACAAACTCAACCTAACTTCAGAAGAAACTTCATAGATTCAGTTCTATATATGAACTGAAAACAACAATGAAAAAAGTCAAAAATAAAAACTGGACTGACCTAAGAAACCACAGACTTAGTATTATTGAAAAGGTAGTGTTTATGTCAAACCTCCAGTTAGAATTCTCTGGTATCAAGGTCAAAATGGGTAGGATGATTTAAACTTAAAGGGTGATACCATAAGCAAACTAGGAGATCATGGAATAGTTTACCTGTCAAATCTATGGATAGGGGAAGAATTTGGAAGTATGAAAGATACAGAGAGCATTACAAAATGTAAAATAGACATTTTTGATTAAAGTTTTTTTGCACAAACAAAACTGATGCAACCAAAATCAGAAAGAAAGCAGAAGGGGGAGGGGATTTGCAACAAGTTTCTCAGATAAAGGCCTCATTTAACAAGTATGTGGAGAACTGAGTCATATTTATAAGAATAGAACTCATTTCCCAACTGATAAATGGTCAAAGGATATAAACAGGCGGTTTTCAAAAGAAAAAATCAAATTAAAAGAATCCTGAGGTACCACCTCACAGGTCTTAGATTGGCTAAGATGACAAAAAGAGAAAATGATAAATGCTGGAAGGGATATGGGAAAACTGAGCACTAATCACTGCGCGTAGAGTCATGAACTAATCCAACCATTCTGAACAGCAATTTAGAATTGTGCCCAAAGGTCTATAAAACTGTGAATACCCTTTGATCCAACAATACCATTGCTATGTCTGTATCCCAAAGAGATTTTTTTAATGGGAAAAGGAATTACTTATATAAAAATATTTATAGCAGCTCTTCTTGTGGTGACTAAGAATTGGAAATCAAAGGGATGCCCATCAATTGGAGAATGGCTGGACAAGCTGTGGTATATGATTGTGATGGAATATTATTGCGCTATAGGAAATGGCAAGCAGGATGATTTCAGAAAAACCTAGAGAGACTTACATGATGATGCAAAGTGAAGTGAGCAGAACCAGGAGAACATTGCACACAGTAAGAGCAATACTGAAAAATGAAGAATTGTGCATGACTTAGCTATTCTCAGTAATATAATGATCCAAGACAATCCTAAAGGACTCATGATGAAACATTTTACCTGCCTCCAGAAAAAGATCTGTCACTGCCTAAATGCAGATTGAAGCATACTATTTTCCCTTTCTTTCTTTCTTTTGTCTGTCTTCCTCTGCAAAATAAATAATATGGTGATGTTTTAAATGATTGTACATGTACGTATAACCTGTATGAGATGACTTACTATCTCAGGGAGGGGAGAGGAGAGGCAGTGAGAAAGGGATAGAATTTGGAATTCAAAATTTTTTAATGTTAAAAATTGTTTCAACTTGTAATTGGGGAGGAGAAAGAATAAAATATTAATTTTTTAAAAAGGATTCTCTGGTATTAAGACCTTCATTCTCTTCTTTAACATCAAACTCAAATAGACTCTCTCAACGGCATATTTACTTAGAAAACCACAAATTAACATTCTGTTGCATTTTATTTTTGCTTTGTTAAACATTTTCCAATTACATTTTTATCTGGTTCTGGATGAACTCAGAAAGGCCCTTCTGCAAATTTTATATCTCTGGTATGCCCTATCTCAATTGTCTTAAAAATTGTAAAAATACTAAGAGAAAAAAGAAGCAAATTAATTTCCAAGAGACTTTAGCATTGTCAATATTCAATCTACTGGAACAGAAGAATTTCCATAGTCTAAAGATACAACCCAAGAATATAAGAACCCTGGGGGCAAAGTTTTCAGAAACAGAGCTCCAAAATCTCCACAACCATGTGAAAACACAGTCCAGATAACTAAGAGACATTCAGATCAGAAAAATCTTGAGGCTGTATCTCATACCTAGTAAACTGGGAATGGGGGGAGGGGGAAATAAGTCAATGATGGAGGGGTTATTGAGTAGACAGGTATATTGATATACTGTTGGTGGAGTGGTGGATTGGTCCAACCTTTCTGGATAAAAACTAGAATTGTGCAAGAAAACCGCTCATGATTTTTGGAACTTAAGTTTGCGTTGCTGAGTAAATATTGCAAGGAGGTCAAGGACAGAAACAAGGTTCCAATATATACAATAATACTCATAGCAGTACTTTATATAGTAGTAGAGGCAGTTGGGAAATCCAGTGGATAGAATGGGGGACTTGGAGGCAATGAGACCTAAATTCAAATCTAGCCTGACACTTACTAGCGATGTGACCCTGGGCAAGTCACTTTACCATTGTCTGCCTCAGTTTCTTCATCTATCAAATGAGGTTTGTTGTGAGGCTCAAATGAGATAATATTTATAAAGTGTTACGTAAATGTTAGTTAATATCATTACCAAAAGAATTGAAATCAAAATGTCCATCAATTGAGAAATTGTTGACTTACCTGTTATAGAGAACTATAACAAAATATTATTGTGTGATTTTTTTTGAAAAAATGACAAGAGAAACACAGATCCATATGAACTTGTGAAGAATAATAATGATAACAATAATAATAGGAAGATGTTAATAGTTAACATTTATATAGTATCTATTATGTACTGGGCACTGCGCTAAGCACTTTATGATTATGATCTCATTTGATCCTCGCAACAACTCTGGGAGGTAGGGGTTATTAGTAACTTCATTTTACAGCTGAGGAAACTGAAGCAGGCAGAAGTTAAGGGTCACACAGCTAGTAAGTATCTGAGGCTGGATCTGAACTCAAACCTTCCTGATGCCAGAACTGGCCCTCTATCCACTGCTTCACCTAGCTGCCTCTGAATGAAGCAAGAACCAGAAGAGCAATATACACAACGACTGCAAAAAATATAAATGAAACACATCATTTCTAAAAGGAAACTGAATTCAAAGTAATTGAAAAAATAATGGTCCTGTAGAAGAAATAATAAAGCAACTCCTCGTCCTCAACAAAGGCAGGGAAGGAACACGGCAGAATTATGTATATGTGTGTGTATATATACACATCACCAGAAGCACTAGTTGAGATTATTTTGCTTAACTGTCTTTCTTCATTAAAAGGAAGAGTCTAGTTTCATGGACAGGATATGGTAGAGTAACGTAAGAGTAAGGAGGAGGCAGAGCTAAAGACAATTGTGAAATAAAAAAATATCAATAAAACTCTTTAAATCTAATAACAGTTTATAGTACTAGACATCTGCTCCATTCATGACCTAGACATTTCCCCAAGAATGGAAAAATTCAAGAATACTATATTTTGTTGTGTATTCACACTCAGATGTGGAAATCACTAAGAACTAAAAATGTCAGAGATTCTTAAATAGATCCCATAAAGAGGCCACAGGGTTCAGACTCAATTAATCTGATTGTTCTCCCCCAGTGCCCAGAGGTAATGCAATATAGTGGGGAAAGTGCTAAACTTAGAGTCAGGTGAGATCTGGGTTCAAATCCTGCCTCCAATGCAACACTTATGTGACATGGGTATGTGACATGAGTAAATCTCTTAACCTCTTAAAGCCTCGTTTCCCTTATCCTTAAAATTCGGACAGTATATCTGAAGAATCTTCCTTACTAGGTTGTTAGGATCAAAATTAGATACTTTATGCAAAACACTTTATAAACCTAGAAGTACCATATAAATTTTTACTTATTTTGCTTCATTATATTGAATGCAGTATATCTGAATCCCCAATCTGGAGAATTGGACTGAAATCACCAATTTGGAATGGAAAGAAATCTGTACAAGGAATTCTCCAGGGAGCCCATCCCTTAGAAGCTAATCCTGCCTTCAGATTATGGAAACAAAACCAGTTCTCTTTTCCTGATCTTAACTGTACAAAACTCTTTGTTCTAAAGAAACATTCCCCACTCTATTCAGGAAAAGAAGCTGTGGGGTTAGAAAGAAGCTGAGAACTAAGGACACAAGGCATGAAAGTATAGCCCACAGGAGCTGCCAAGAAGAAATTCACACACCAAGAATATTAACTACCATAAACTGAAAGGATTTCCTGCATGATTTTAAAAGTCTTTCCATCATAATGTTTACCTTCATTTCTCTGATCTTTCATAATGTAAATGATGGTGTTATTTGTATGGATCTGCCCTAAAATCTTTCACTATGGTATATTTTCAAAGACCAGAAGAGCACTTACGTAGAGAGAGCTCAGTAATTTAGTAGCCATCTGACACACACAAAAATATGTCACCTAATATTTGCTTTTGTTGTTCTAGAACTTAAGAGCTTAATTCCCTGTTCTCTGTCATTTTCACGGTAATTCTACGACGTTACCACAGGATGACGGGAGTGCCCATGGGTCTCTGAGCACAAGGAATAAAATTCAGTAAGGATGCTCTCTTCTCATAATACCTTACATCTCCATATCTTTCTATTAAAACAGCTAAACACAAATTTTAAGCATCAATCAATAACTCCTTAAAATTACTTAAATAAATAAGAAAGGGAAAGACACAAGGTAAAAATCTTCCCCATTAAGTTAAGAATAAATACAAAAGAAAATATCTTAAAATATCAAAATGAATACCAGCAGTGAAAGCTAGTGATATAGCCCATACTAACATTTATATCTTTCCTAGCCAACTTACCTCATTTTCTCTACTCTTTCGATTCCCCATGCTACAAACACTTGGTGTTCCATGACTCGATAACCTCTAGGGACTTCTCTCTTAGCTGCCACTTTGAAGAATTACTTTAGGGAATCTTTTCCATGACTTAATCAAGGTCCTGACCCCCTTGAGTGTTCCTCTATACTCTCAGTTATATTATGGAGAATGTTTGGGAGAATAAGAGTATACTCTTCAAATATCTCAAAGGTTGTCATATGGAAAAGGGACTGGACTTGTTTTATTTGTCCTCAGAGAACAGATATAGAACCAGTGAGTTTAAGTTAAAGAGACATTTCAACTCAATAGGAGCAAAATAATGAGAGTTGTCCAACAATGGAATGGGAGCCCGAGGACATAGTGAGCTTTCCATTATTGAAGTCTCAAAGGAAGGGTGGAAATAACCACTTGTCAGGGATGTTGTGGAAGGGATTCATGCCTCTGGTGTTGGTTATGCTGTACGATTTCTGAGGTTCCTTCCCCTAAATTCTATAAGTGGCTCATGCTCCTACTGTCTGCAGCTTTCACTGAATTTTCACTGATTTTTGCAAGTAGAAAAGATTAGAATAAAAGAAGGAACCATGACGCAGATGCCTGAAAAATCTTTTCATTTACTAATGACGCAAACCCCTGACTCTCTATCAACAGTAGAAGGTTTTACCATGGGGGCAGCTAGGTGGCACAATGAATAGAGCACCAGCCCTGGAGTCAGGAAGACCTGAGTTCAAATCTGGCCTCAGACACTTAACACTTACTAGCAATATGACCTTGGGCAAGTCACTTAACCCCAAATGCCCTGCCTTCCCCCCTAAAAAGAAAAAGAAGTCTTTACCAGAAACATTACTACTCAGTAACTCAGTATTCAAACCCAAAATTCTGAATTTGACAAGAAGTGCTGGGAAAACTCAACGACAATTTAGCAGATATTTGGTTTTATGGGGGAAATGAGAGGCCAAGATGACAAAAAGAAGGCAGGGACTAGTCTGAGTTCTGCCCCAAACCACTCCAAATGCCTTTAAATAATGCCCTAAAACAAACCTGGAATGGCAGAACCCACAAAAGGATGGGGTGAAACAATTTTCCAGCCCAAAACAACTTAAAAGTTTGACAGGAAAAGTCTGTCACACTGTGATGAGAGTCGAGTACAGAACAGACCAGACCCCAGCAAACCAGGAGCAAGCTTTGGGAATAAATCAATCAGCAGCAGAAGCAGCTGCTTCCAGAGCTCTCAGCCCACAGATGGTAAGGGGGTTGAACAGCTGATCAGAAGATTACAGAGGTCTCTCTGCTGGCACTCAGGGCAGGATTCTCTTGCTCTGCCCATACTCAGACAGAGTCTTAGTCCTATGAGGCAGTCTAAGGGCAATGAGGAGCATTAGCACACCACAGCTTGCCAGCACAGTGGAGCAGAGACCTTCATCATAGTTCTAGGGCAGAAAAGAATGTGTGTAGTCACTCACAGACCAGAGGATAGGTCAGAAGAGTAGTAAATACATCTCTCCTTAAATCATGCCACTTTAGAAAACCTGAAAAGTTACGGGTCCCTAGAAGTACATCTGAAAATAGCTGAACAAAATTCCTGAAGCTTGGTACAATGTGTCTTCCACTCTCAAAGCAGAGCTCCACTTTACCAGAGAGTTAAAAGTCAAGAAACAGGCAGGGGAAATGAGCAAACAACAGAAAAAAATTCTGATCATAAAGAGTTACTATGCCAAGATTAAGAGGGAAGTGGGAAATTGGGAAAGAATTTTTACAACCAGTGTCTCTGACAAAGGCCTCATTTCTAAAATAGACAGGGAATTAAGTAAAATCTATAAGAATACAAGTCATTCCCCAATTGAGAAATGGTCAAAGGATATGAACAGGCAATTTTCAGAGGCAGAAATTAAAGATATTTATAAGCAAATGAAAAAATGCTCTAAATCACTACTGATTCAAGAAATGCAAATCAAAGCAACTTTGAGCTACCACATCTCACCAGTCAGATTGGCTAAGATGATAAAACAGGAAAATGACAAACGCTAGAGAGGATGTGGAAAAATTAGAACACTAATGTATTGTTGGTGGAGCTGTGAACTGATGCAACCATTCTGGAGAGCAATCTGGAACTATGCCCAAA
>JAQQSU010010980.1:0-12289 GCA_028627135.1 Pseudochirops cupreus | reverse complement strand
GACTCTTCCTTGGTAAAGACCAGAGCAAAGACTAGAACAGTGACCATACCTCTCCCAGGATCACACAACTTTGGAAGCACTAAACACCTGTAGATACCCAGAACTAGCTCGGAAAACAGAAGCATAAAAAAGCCTGAAGCTCGGGACAATGCTTCCCCACTCCCCACCCCACCAAGAAGAGCCCAACTTTAACATCAAGTTCAAAGTCAAGAAACAGTCTAGGAAAATGAGCAAACAACAACAAAAAGAATTTGATCACAACAAGCTACGATAGTGGCAGAAAAGACCAAGGTGTAAACTCAGAATAAGACAACAATATGAAAACAGCAACCAAAACAGTCTCAAAGAAAAATGCTAACTGGACCCAGGAAGTATGGAAGTGAATAGTGAAATTTAAGAAGCTGATTATAAACAAAACTTGATAAATACTCATCTGACTGCTTACCTTTTGCCTTTAAGTTTTATTTCTCGTACTTCCAAATGATTTTCTTCTTCTTCTTCTCCCTTTAACTGTAATAGAACACAGTTATTTCTTATACTTTTTCGTATCACAAATTCTGAATCCATTTTCATTTGACTTATAACTTCAAAAATAAACATCTTCAACATGCAAAAGCTTTTCAGGAGCAACAGTCCTATCACCTTCAGGAGCTTGGGTGTAATGAGATCACCAATGACAGTAAACTGTGACTCTACAAAAACCCTTCACATGCTTGAAAGTCAAATCCTCTACAATGTGAAACATTCTCAAGTAAAACAATATAAGGGTGACTAGAACTTGTGTCACACGTAACCTTAACTCTATGCAGTTTCCACTATTTTCTTACAGAATGGATGTATGCTTTATACATTAATATCAACATTTTTCAAATTGTAAAACTCTTATTGCCATTTAAAACTGTCTTCACTGACAAGCTGCAATGGTGAGTAGGCTGTTCTTCTGACTGGTTCACTCATTCCATACTGCTTCCATAAAGGCTTCCCCTATTTCTTCTAATTCTGCCCATCAGCTGTTCCGTCTGGTCAGTGTCAGATCACAGCTCTAGAGTTGGAAAGGATGGGACAAATCACATTCTGACAGATGAAAAAACAGACCCAGACAGTTTAAGTGGTCTGCCCACAGGGTGGCCCAATTGATATTTGAACACAGGTCCTCTAACTACAGTCAGGGCTTTCCACATCTGTTCCATTACATATCACAACTGATTCAGGCTTTCCCCAGTCAGTGAACACTCAATTTGTTTAGTACAAGAAAATAGTACAAGGTCCAGAAATGCTATTGCCCCTTCATTTCTGTTCCTCCAAATTTCACTATTTTGTCTAGCTCTATAAAGTATCCCCTTGGTCATCTGGTACAGAGCTAAATCTACGAATTAATTTAGGTGGTCTTGGGATTTCATATTGGCAAGGCCTACCCACAAGTACTGAACATCCCTACAGTTATTTAAACTGTTGTTTCTTTCTTTAAGGCATATTTGGAACTGTATCTAAAGAAGAACTAAATGTGCCCTGATAGATTTGATTCCGAGACAGCTTATGCATTCTGTAATTACTGTAATGGGACCTTCCTTTCTAGTATATCCTCTTCTGGATGTGGTTATTGTTATATTAAAAAAAAACCGTTGATTTTTGTGAGTTTACTTTGAATCCTACTAGATTCAAAAGGAGAGGAAAAAATAATCATGAACTGTTTGTTGGCCAACCATATTACTAGACTGGGGTCACCGTGTTTTTCATATTTGTGATCTTAGTCCCACTTAACCAAAAGGATGACGACTGGTTGAGGGCACCTGGGAAGACGACACACTTCTGTGTCTTCTCAACAGTAATGACAAAAATATGGCAACAAATCACATGCCCAACACCAATAAATGCAACACAGCGCCTATAACCCGCCCATCGCTCTCCCTCGTCTACACCCTGTTCCCAAGGTCTGCGCACCTTGCGCCTGCTGGCTGCTGGCTGCTGGCTGGCCTCCCTGCCGCCAGTCTCTCCCCATTTCAGTCCATCCTGCACTCAGTCACCAAAGCGATCTCCCCAGCACAAGTCAGTCAGGCGATAAGCATCTATTGTGAGCCTGGGACACAGCAGCTACCATGCTAAGCTCTGGGCACGTAGAGAAAGGGGAGAAGACAGTCCCGGCCCTCAAGGAGCTCACAATGAAATGGAAGATAACACACCAAAGGAAACCGAACCGGCAGGGAGAAGGCATGGTGGCTACGCCCAGAGGAGTGCAGCCTGGAGGAAAGGAAGGAATGGCTGGCTTGGGCACCCTGCTGGGGTCCAGAGTACTGAGGAGCCGTGAGCTCTGGGGCTGAAGTGATATTGCAAAATTAGATTACAGGTGAATGATGGAGACTCCAAAGGACTATTGCCCATGGGAACTGAAGGTCACCCATGTTACCCTCCCAATTCAATGAACTCCAAAAACTGCCTATTGCCTCTAGGATCAAAAATGAAATCCTGTGTTTAGCTTTTACAACCCTTCAGAACCTGGTCTGTCCTACCTTTCCAATGTTCTTACATCTCGCTCTCCAACCCAAGCACTCTGGCCTTGCTGTTGCTGGGATAAGACACAAAACACTCCACCTCTAAACTCCCTTCACTGTCACTGGCTGTTCCCCAGGCCTAGAATTCTTACCACTACTCACCTCTACTTCCCGGTTTCCTTTCATTGTCAGCCAAAATCCCACCATCCACAAGAAACCTTCCCCAGTCCTTTTCTTAATGTTAGTGCCTCTGGGTTCATCTTGCTTGTACCCCTACTAGAATGGGAACTCCTTAAGGGAAGGGACTCTTTTTGCATTTTTTTACATCCTCAGAGCTTAGCACTGGGCCTGCTCAATCAGCAGACACTTTAATCCTTCTTGACTTGTCTTTACAGCTTCGAGATTCCCAGAGGCACACTGAGGCAAGACAGCCACAAAGCACCACATCAGGGCATAAAAAGAATGCTAATCCTGCAAGCCACAGGTTCTTTTCCAAAACTGCAGCCTCTGGGAATTAAAATGAGGGCAAAGCAGCATAGATGAGTGAAGCATGTGGGGACAGATAGAAGTACTGGATAACAAAGACTGGAGGTCTGGAGACCAGAGTTCTGATTCCTACTCTGCCACTATAGGCATATTACATCATCTTCCTGGACCTTCCATTTTCTAACTGGTAAAATTAGGAGATTCAAATGATCTTAAAGGTTTATTTCAGTTCTAAAACTCTACAGAATATGAATGGAGCAAGAGACTTACCTCTTGCAAAAATCATGGAAACTGCAATCAAAGTTTACACCTACGTTTATGGAAAGTAGTAGTCCATGGTGCAGAATGGCCTCCGTCTTAAAACAGACTACCCATGAACTCTGCCACAATTTGCACAACAGTTGTACAAGACTACTGATTCTGAATGAATGCAGACAAGGAAGACTGAAGGTCTTATAGACCAATGAAACTAATCTCTGCCTATATAAACTTGGTTTACAACTATCCTTCAGCTATATGCTCTTAGACAACTTGTTTCTGTAATAATATAAAACGCCCTACTTTAATGAGGATTGTACTTCATAAAAAAATATTTTCCATATAAAAAGAAATCAGTACCCATTTAAACAGAACTTTTGCTCATATTTCAGAAACTAGTACTTGGAGAGAAATTTAGCTCCAAAACTTATTTAAATCATGTCTTCCATATTCTGCACTTCATGAAAAGAACTGAGAAGTCAAACCTGATACCAATGCTGCCAGAGACTCTATATAACTCTATGAATGCAATTTTACAACTAAGGCAACTATATAATTTTGGTGTCTAAGTCAGAGACCAAATTATCCTGCTCTTAATAGGAGTCAAGGTGGCCACTTACTAAATGCTCCTCTGAAAACAGCATAAATAAAAACTATAAACTGCCTGACTCTCTTCCCAAAACGAAAAGTGGAAAAGTTTCCAAAAAGCAGTTACCCATTTAGAGGACAGAAAGTAAATAAAAGAAAAAGCAAAAGTAGCTTCCCCAATTTGTGTAGAGCCCTGGCCCTGAAGTCTGGAAGATCTCATTTCAAATCGGATCTTGTAATATCCAGTATGACTTTGGACATGTCACTTAACCTGGTTTCCTCTTCCGTAAAATACGGATAACAATAGCACCCACCTCCCAGAGTTATTGTGGGGATAAAAGAAGTTAGTACCTGCAAAGCGCTTTGCAAACCTAACTTTTGTAAAAACCTTTTGCAAGTTTTGCACAGTGCTATATAAATGATGTTATTACTCACACACCACTTTAGTATTCTGCCTGAAATGTCCTTAAATTTTAAGGACTATGAGATCACATCCACTACTTCACTGCCGATTCCTGACAATTATTAAGCACCACTGTGTGCCTGGCAGGCGGGCAGTCTACATGCAAATCTGGGGGGGGGGGCAGAAACTGTGATTAAGGGGGATGGGAGAAGCCCCGGGGGAGGGAGAGGGGGCATCAGGGGCGGCCAAAATAAGGCTCCGAAGTAAACGCAAAGCTCCCAGGGTCTCGGAGCCAGGGAGAGGCAGCTCCGGGATAAGGCACGGGTCCCCCGAGGCCGGGGGCGTTCTCAGCCAGAGCCGGGGCCCCGCTGGCCTGGGGCTGGGCGCGGCGTGGCGGGTCGGGTCTCTGCCGAGCACCCCGGCCTTGTGCTTACGTGTCAGTCAACGGCAGGCGGGCAGGTCACACGCGGAAGCTTGCGGCGGCCCAAGGAGGGGAGGGGGCGCGGGGAGCCTCGGGAGGGGGCAGGGAGCGGCTGGGGGGGGGGAGCCTGTCGGAGAGGAGCGGTCCAGGCGAGGGGTCGCGCAGGTAAGAGGCCGGGGCGCGGGGTCTGCTCCTCAGCCGCGGCCCGTGGGAGGCCCTGGCGCTCGCCCCCGTCCCTTCGTCCATCCCCTCGGCTCACCTGCACACCGAGGTGGGCGAGCCGGGCCTCAAGCACCGGCTCCAGCGCCAGCAGGAAGGAGGAGACGGGCGCGGCCGAGCCGCCCGGGTGCGCCAGCAACACATCGGCCGTCACCTTGGCCAAGTGGCTGTTCAGGTCCACCGTGCGCTTCACGTCCTCATTCACCAGCTGCGTCTCCGAAGCGGCGGCGGTGGCCGCTCCGTGGGCCGCCCCCAAGGCCCATAGCAGCACAATCAGGCGAGCAGCGGGCGCCTCCATGACCGCGGACCGAGCAGACCCTTCACGCGCAGGCGCGGACGCAGGCGCAGAAAGCGACAGCAGGACCGGGCCCAGCGGCCTCGCAAACCTGAGGCGGAGGCTTCCTCTTCCCTTCTCCGTCGCCTTCCCCGCGCCCCAGCGAATCCGCTCATTGGGTAGGAGGCGGGGCCACAAGATGGCGGCACCCACGGGAAGGGCGGGGTGGAGGGGGGGGGGGTTCTGCTGAGGACTCCGTCTCCTAGGCAACCGGGGCATACTGGCAGGCGCATGAAAGCAAACTAATAATCATTAACACCCCTGATATTAAGTAACGAGTTTTTACATCACTTGCCTTAGAACAACCTGTGAAGTGTGTGCTTCAAGTATTCTTTAGCTCCACTTTACAAATGGAGAAACTGAGGCTTAGAAAAGCCAAGCAATTACACCCTTTCACGGAATTAGCAGGGTGTCCAAGATTTCTCCGAGGTCATCTAGTCTAGTTGCTGGACTTGGAGACAGACAGACCTGAGTTCCAGTTATGCGTCAGACTCTAGAGTCACTTCACGGGACTGTGCCTCAGTTCCCAAATCTGTAAAATGGGGATCATAATTGCACTTCCATCTCCAGGTTGTTTTGAGGATAAAATGAAATAACCTATGTTTTTTATATATGTATGGATGTGTGTAAATCTATGTGTGCATATATATATTATATACATAATACATATATATAAGCTTCCTCAAGAAATATATAAATATTTACTCCAAAAGCCTCAGGAAACTGAGGCGCAGGAAATTAAAATTATTTCACCATAGTCATGGTGGCAAAGCCAGGATTTCAGCCTAGTTCTTCTCACTCCAAACTGAATTCTCTTTTTGAAAAAAAATTTTATCATATGGGGTGGGTTTTTTTAACCTTCATTTTGGAATCCATCCTCTTTTCTTCCCCCTCTCCAGCAAGTTATCCCTTGTAATAAAAGAAAGAGGAGGGGGAGAAACAATTTAATAACAACACAACCATAAGACTAACACATATCACAATTTATGCAATATTTCATATTGAGATCTATCTCAAAGAGTCATTTTTGCAGACTAATTAATGCAGCATAGAGTACACTATGTTATATAATTCACTGTATTATATAGTTCACAATGATCTGGGAGGTGGGGCAATGAAGAGTTGAACACAGAGCAGAGAAGAAAAATCATAAATCCCTTTGTGAAATGTAACTGCCTGCAAAATCCCAGCCAAGAGTCAGGTGTTGGAGGGAAATCTGCAGAGTTAGGAAGCATTTCTGTGGCCCCATGCCCAGGAGGGCTTGGGCAGTGCCTAAATAAAGGACTGCTCTGGAATGCCAGATGTATGTCAGATGGTGAAATTTAGTATGTCCCCAAACCTGTCTGAGCATGGAGCTACAATTAGCTGCTGAGGCTACACTTTGATGTGGGGATAAGTCCTTGAAGAGGCTAATTAAGCCAGTAAACTTCCTCAGGCTAGGACTGTTTCCTAAAAACCTCTAGCCTGGGAGGATGAACACCCAAGTAAAATTTGAGTTCAGAAACCTGTGTTGCCCGGTGGCTAGAGAAGAGGATAGTCATCCCTAGAGTTTAGTCTCCATGTAGCCTCAAGGAGTCACTGAATCTGGATCTGGAGGACATTACTTGTCATTCCTTAATCAAGACACTGCATCTCCCAACCACATGCGTTTTCACTGGCTGTCCACCAGGCCTGAAACTCTGCCTCCTCACCTTAGTGGCTTCCCTGACTTCCTTGGGATCCCAAGTAAAACCCCACCTTCTGCAAAAGGCCTTTTCAGAGCCAGCTTAATGATAAGACCTTCACTCTATTAGTAGTTGATCTCTAGTACATCTTGCTTGGACATAACTTGTTTGTCATCTCCTTCATTAGTCTGTGAATTCTTTGAAGGCAGGGATGGTTGAGTTGTTTTTTTGTTTTGTCTTTCTTTGTAGCCCCCACATCTAGGGCAGTGCCTGATATATGGAAGGTGCTTATTCAATGCTTGTTGACTTGGATGTGTTGACCTAAGAAGCCTTTTAGTTCAACCTGGTATCTGACTGAGAATCCCTCTACAACAACCCCAGCAAGTGGACATTCGGACTTTGCCTAATGCTCTCCAGTGACAGGAATCTGCTAGCTACAGGAATCACTTACTACAGTTTTAAATAGCTCCAATCGTTAGGAAGTTTTTGTTTAGTCTCTCTTTAATTTTCACTCATTCCCACTAGAGGGTAGGTCTAGTGCAGTGGTTCTCCACCTTCCTAATGCCGCTACCCTTTAATACTTGTATGTGGGCATTTCTGCATGTGGGTGGACCCACCTGGAGACAGATAGAGGAGCGGTGTCTCAGTTCCTAAGACCATGGGAAATATGTGTTTTCTGATGTTCTTAAGCGACCCCTGTGAAAGGGTTGTTTGACCCTGCCAAAGGGGTCGCGACTCACAGGTTGAGAACCACCGCTCTATACCAAAACAAAACAAGCCTAATCTATATTCCACAAATACTTGAAGAAAACTATACCATGTCCCTCTGTATCCCAAGCCTTTTCTCCTCTAGGCTAAACATGCCCAGTTCCTTCAGGTGATGTTCATATGGAATCAACCTGAGACCCTTCAGTATTCTTCATCTTACCAAGGTTCTCTTCCTAAGATGTGGTAAGAAAATCTGAACTCATGACTCTAGATGGAATCTTACTAGGACAGAGTGCCATGGGATGGCACCTTCAGATAATACAGGCTAAGATCACAGGAGTTTTTCCATCTACTAACTCATCGAACTCATCCTGAGTCTGAAGTCCACTAAAAACATAGGATCTTTTTCAGACAAACTTCTGTCCAGACAAATTGGTTTCCCATCTTGTACTTATGAAGAATTCTGAGCATTGGAGTGACAAAAGTGAAGAGCGACATTCATTCTCTCATTGAGTCAACAAATGCTATTTAAGCATCTTTCGTAAACAAACAAGAACTCGATTTTATGGAGTGCTTTCTTCACGCAAGCCTTGTAAGATGCTAATATTATTACCCTAATTTGAGAGTCTGTCTCTCTAATCTGTCCAAGATCCCTTTAGCTCTGGACTTCATACCTCAGATGTACCCTGTACCCTTTTGGCCCTTCCTTTGGATTGGGTGGCTTCTCCAAGAATCTCCATTTAAGGAGGATGCCCAGGCCAGCCAGCTCTTCATTTCTCACAAGGCTGCAATCTGGACTTCCTAATGCTCCTTGCTGGTACCTCTTCCCCCTCTCCACTTTCAGCTTCCTTTCAAATATTGTTTTCCCCCAATAGAATGTAAGTTCCCAATGGATTGATCAATGGTGCTGATTGTCAGTCACTCAAAGCACATTTATTAAGTCTCTACAATGTACCAAGTATGGGAGATACAAAGATATGACACAGGCCTTGCTCTGAAGGCTTCAGAGCTTCCAATCTAATAGGAAGGGAAGGACACATACAAAGACCTACAAAGCAATGGAGGGATAAGTGCAAAGCAGAGGTACAGATCGCATGCTATGAGAAATTTGAATACAGAGGAGGAGATAGTGATTATAAGACTTGGTGGAGGAAATCGTACTAGAGTTGGGACTCTTTGGGTAGAATATGCAAAACCCCAAAAGGTTTTTGGGCATAGGAGTCAAATGATCTAATGAGTATACTGGGAAGATTATTTGGGCAGCACCGTGAAGGAGAATGAATTGGAGAGAAGACAGAAAAGACTGATCACCAAAGTCCTGTCTATCCTCTCTAGCTTTTTTTTTTTCTTTTTGGAAGGGGGAAGGCAGGGCAATTGGGGTTAGGTGACTTGCCCAAGGTCACTTGGCTAGTAAGTGTTAAATGTCTGAGGTCAAATTTGAACCCAGGTCCTTCTGACTCCAGGCCAGTGCTCTGTTCACTGTGCCACCTAGTCACACTAGTCTCTGGCTTTTAAAACTGCCTTGGGTGGGGCTTCAGCAAGGGACGTGTCTGTGTGTGTGTGTATGTATGTGCTCATACTCTTCCATGATGCTATTCCTGAAGTCTCTTTTGCCTTCATGTTGTTTTTCTTCTGGCAGCTTTTTCTCAGCTACCTCTCCACTGGTGCTGGCTTCTGCCATTTTCTAGCAGATGGTACTCATCACCTATTCCAGGGGACCAGCTGTCCAGCCCAGGTGGATAGGTCACCCTGGAGCTTTTGACTACCCGAACATATACATATCATAAATACACCATTCGATCAAAAAGCCTCTTTTTTTTCCCCCTAAACCCTGTTTTGTTATTTTCAAGATATCTCTAAAATAAAGGGAGAGACAGAATTGGCTGCTTCTGGTGCAGGAACCCTACCTGAGGGAGAAGGAAATATTATAGTCTGTTATATTTAGTATAGAAGAGACCTGAACATATTTGTAAGCAGAGGGAAAAGAATGAAAAAAAAAGGGGGAGAACGATTGAATATGTATGAGAGAGAGGGCATAATTGAGAGAGAAAAATCACAGAAGAGAATGGGATTGATTTAAGAGTAGAGATAGGAGGTTTAGTCTTGGTAAGGGAAACATATAATTGGGGAAAAATTAAATACTAGTAAAAAAAAATCAAGCGTAAGGTCATAAATTGAAATGTAATGGGAATGAATGTCCTAATGATCTAGATTATACAGATCTTTCCAGATCCTGGCTCCATTATTCATGTGTTAAAATTTTATCAACATACGTATGCCTTTAAACCAAGTTGTTTAGATAAAGGGTTGAACAGCATAAATCCATAGGATACTTCACTAGGGGTCCCTTTCCAAAGAGATGATATAAAGATAAAAAAGAGCCATACTTATGCTCAAGAAACTTAAAATGTAATAACAATAAAGAGGGTTCTGTTGCTCTAAAAGTTAAGTGATAAAAAGTAATTGCTGCCATATAAATTCCTAAGGCAGTCTTTTTCCTCTTAAAGAAATTGTTACATTCCACCCTCTAGAATTGAAAATAGGTTTTATTCATACAACTAGTATATTAAAGATCCATTTTTTAAAAGTACGTTTTTATCCTTTCTACCTTCCACTGGCTCTCCTAGTGCCCTAGAAACCAAAGACTCCCAAGTGAATTTTATGGAAGTTGTTCAATAAATAAATGAATGAAATACACTACCATAATGTCACATAACTAAAATAACATCCTCACTGTATCTCTTCCTTCCTCTACAACAGATTCAACAGACAAAAATCACAACAGACACAAATAATGGAGGAGATTCTCCAAGAGGAAAAGAGATGAACTAGAACAAGCATAAGATTGGAGTCATAAGGACATAGATTCAAATTCTGAGTCTGCTACTTTCTACCTGGATCTTACACAAATTGCTTCTCTGTTCTGGACCTCAGTTTCCTCACCAATAATATGATAAGTGTGTGGGATACAGAGATCCCTAAATCAATTACTCAGAGACAGCTCAAGGTGAAAGTAGAGAAAGGTCTCTTTATTAGAATCTCACAAGAAGCGGGCAGTCCAACCCCTGAAAAATGTCCCGGGGGTGGGGGGGAGGCCATCAGACCAAGGCAGAAGGGTTAATTTATGCTAGCCAGGTGAGTGGGGAGGGGAGTTTGGGAGGGGTCAGGGAGTGGCCAGTGGTTAAAGGGACATGCATTTTTTATATCAACTGTGCAGGTAAATTGCCCATAATTCACTGGGAGAAATCAGAGGGGAGGGGAGTGAGAGGTATGGTTTTTGCCTTGAAACGTCACTAGGTAACTTCTGATCAAGGATGAGTGACGTAGGTCTACGTGGCTTATTGGGAGGATAGGCTTGGTTGTTTCAAGAGATGCCAAGTCTGGAAGCTAGACTGATTAGGGATTTCAGGAGGTCCCATCTTGGGAGGGAGTCATCTCTCTGATAGTGTTGTTCCAAGGTTTCTAAGAGCAGCTGGCCACTAAGAACAAAAGGAGTTATGTATTTCTCTAAAAATACTTGGGCGATTGATTCATGGGAAACTATCTAAGCAGACTTACTGCTAGTTTGGGAAAAGACTTTGAGGCTGGGGGCAGAGGAAAGGCAGAGTTAATGCCTTTATGGCTGAAGGAAAGTGTGACTTTCACAACTTAATTGCACAGGCTTGTTGCAAACTGATGTTACAACAAGGCATCCCAGATTTTATCATTCCCCCTTAACGGATAAGACACAAATTTATTTGGGGACAAGGGACGAAGGTTTCAGCTTCCCAAGCTGCTTCATGCTAAAAAAGGTTGTAGAGCCGCCCCTGTATAAAAGGGGAGGGTCCATCAGTCAAGGGGCAGGGGGCTGAAGCCAATGTCTGGAACTTAGCAGACACCAGATCCAAAGGGTATTGGGTAATTACTTCGAGCAATGTTTGATATCCAGCCTGAGCCATCATCTGCAAGTGGAAGGCGGTTGAGCCTAGAAGATACAAATCTAGCAAAGAGAGTAAACAAACAAGAGCCTAAAACAAGTAAGAAAATGACCAGAAGTAGAGTGAGTATGGGCTAGTATAATCCATTACTCAGACTGTTTAACTGTCCTTTATATTTCTACATGCTACATAGACTAGGTACCTCATAAGATATTCTTCACTAACGTAACTGTAGACCTTAAACAAAAGAGGTTTCTGACTTAAACCTCACAACTGAATAGCAGACATACATCCTTGTTTCACAAAGCTGGTCTATCCTCCAATTATATTCACTTTGGAAGAAAGAGATACTTCAGAAATTGAATATTTTACAGATACACTCAGTTACAAATGTTAACTTTTGCTTAGTTCATGGAATAACTACAAATTCATATTGGAACAGAAAACACTGTTCTGCTTTACAACTCATTACATCAATTTAGCAATACTCAATTGAAAACTTTGTAAACCTTCAGAAATCGTCACATAAGACTTTTCCAGCAGTAAGGGGGATCAAAGTAACACGAAGAGAACACAAAGCAATAAGCTAAAGCTGTAGCAGTTCCTGTGCAGGCCTGGATTCTTGGAGAAGCTGTTTGCATCTGATGTCGTTTTTTCCAGGTCCCTTGGCTCAGATGGTCACTCAGAAGCAGGGATATTCACAAAGTCAGACCTGACAGGGGCTCACAGAGATCTGATTTAATACCACAGGCACATAGAAATGGTTCCATTTCCTAAGCCATGCAAGGCTAGGTTTACACAG